>MU385963.1:0-98969 GCA_022497145.1 Rostrohypoxylon terebratum
ATTAAATTTTGAAGGTGGTGGTGATATTAAGGATTTGTCAAAAATGGTAAGTGGACCGCACCTGGTATGTGCGCATACTGGTATGTTGGCTTATCAAATTTTCAAGAATAGGAATGATTGTGATGACATAACGGACGATGCTTATCAGCGACAACAGTCGATGCCCCTGTACTTTGATGAGCCACAATGGGTGAGTACCCAATACGGAGGGGGTGAACTACGATGCCGAGTTCGCATCCAAAACTTTGACCTATTCTTGGAACGGAACAAGGGCATCTCCTTTATTGTGTACAGGAAGTGTGCTGCATCCCAACAGGATCCGAACACATTGCCCGAGTGGACGGTCAAAGAAAGTATCCAACCAATCCATAAAGACCTAATCGAAGCAATCCATAAAGTCCTAGAATCAAAGGAAGAATACACAAAAATAAAACAAGTATTTGGAAAGACTTGTCAACTACATTCCCCATACTTGTTTGTTTTCCACCAACAAGATGAGTGGGAGTCAATACGGAACTCTTTACCAGAACCTTTCCGGCAGCATATGGTCACTCTCTGGGATTACATAATCAAAAATTACGGCCACGAGTATGCCACAGCAAGTAGATGTATGTCAGATGGTATGATCACTCCAGGGTACATGAACTACCTATTCAAGCCGGGAGAAACTATAGTTCAGCGGCGTGGGGATCAATACATAGGCTGGGTTGCCAGGTCTTGGGCGAGAGTTGTCAAACCTCCCGAGAAAGAGCAGAGAAACGCTGACCGAGAATCTCAGGAAGAGTCTGATGACTTTTCCTACAACCCCATAAACTTCCAAGGGGGTACGTACCCTCGTATGGAAGTGCTGAGAGAGGCTGTTATCCCTATTAACAACCCCGAGAACACCCTGAAGACGATTAGCAGCAGGGAAGTTATTAAACAGGAATGGAACATCGATGCTTGGAACTGGGTTTTTGATGGAAAGTTCCAGCGACGGGAGGGTATCCTCACGTTTTATATCCAAGCTTCAGCCGAAGCGGTGGGGATCAAATCAACTCAATCACAGGCGACGGAGCCTGCTAGCAAAAATGATTCAAGTGAATACTTCACCCCCATCACAGAGCTTGAAGTGTTCCCAATTAGCCATGCCCCCGATGAATTAACTCAGAAACTCCGTAAACGAGGCAAAACATTCTGGAGATGCCGAAATCGCCGGTTTGTATCGTACCAGAACGATATAAACGATAATTCGGTTCGTATATGTGTTTCTAGCTGATATTGTTGTTGTTCGGGAAACTAACTATATGTATAGGTCAGCGAGCGATACATGATTGATGTCAAGACATACCGGACCTTACACAGTCACAGCAATTTTGAAGTCCTAGGAAGTAGGGAGAGAACAACCGACCAACTAGGAGAGGAGGCTATGTTAAAAGACGAGCCACCGAAGAAAAACTTTGAGCTTCTACTTCCGCCCACGACCAAAGGGTTTAATCTACGTACTAAGAAATGGTACGATCTCAACGTTGACCAAGTAAACGAAGTGACTTGGAACAAGGATGTGTTCAATAAAGTTGAACTTGAACCCGACTCCAAAGACCTCATTAAAGCATTAGTGAGCAATACAATAGCGACTGAGAGGAATACGGACCTCATTCAAGGCAAAGGCAACGGCCTCATTCTTCTTCTCCATGGCAGCCCTGGGACAGGAAAGACATTGACGGCTGAGAGTGTTGCTGAAATGACAGGAAAACCCCTCTACCGGGTAACCTGTGGCGACATTGGCACAAAGGCTGAAGAGGTAGAGAAATATCTCGAATCTGTCTTTTATCTGGGTAGGCTGTGGGACTGCGTAGTCCTGCTAGATGAAGCGGACATCTTCCTTGAAAAACGGAGCATTGAGGACTTGGACAGAAATGCTCTAGTTTCGGTCTTCCTCCGTGTTCTTGAGTATTATGAGGGTATCCTTATTCTCACCAGTAATCGAGTCGAAATTTTTGACGAGGCGTTCAAGTCTAGGATCCAACTAGCGCTATACTACCCCGAATTAGGACCTTCTCAACGTCGACGCATATGGAGAAATTTCCTAGACCGATTAAGCGAGGTTGACGGCGAAGCAATCGATCTAGATGATCTCCATGACAACTTGGATGATCTTAAGGATGTGAAAATGAACGGCCGAGAAATCAGGAACGCGATCACGACGGCAAGACAGCTGGCTCAATTCAGAAACGAGCGTCTCAATTATTGGAATTTGAAGACGTCTATTACTGTGTCGCGACGATTTGATAAATTCGTTAAGAATGAAGATGAGAGTGTAGAGGATGGGCGGGCGACAAATGACTGGATGAGATAGAGCAGATTGTTTCGCCTGAAATTTCCAACCAGTTTCCTTACTCCCTGTTTTGTTTCGGTCATTTTTCGTCCTGGGCAAGGAAGTCCTGATTGGGAATTGGATTTGGCGGATGTTTTTTTCCTTGTATGGGGGTTTACAGACGAAGGCGGGCCTACATACCGTAACGATTGAATGATCTTGTATTTCTTTAGCAAAATCACTCATTACTATACGACCAATTACATTGAAATTCGTACAATATCACAAAACGTCGCGAAACTAATAAGAACAACTTGGGTTAACTTCGCATTGCGCCAGAGTTCCAAAGGATTGACTATGGGTAGGTAGCTAAACAATACTAAAATCAAATCTATCTAACTAGATCCCCTCCCGGGGTGAAATCTGTCCTGAAGCCCAGCTCAAGTAAAACAAGTCGCGAGCCGGGCGACCACATTTACTCAACTTCATCTCATCCTTCTGTCATCGTTTTCAACATGCAGACTACTAGTCGCGTGTACCATTAATTCCCCCCATCTTTCCGGTTTGCATGACCTGCGCATGCTTCCAATCAGTGCGTCTAGGCACTGGTCTCGTTGAACTGGCGAGCTCCAAGGCGGAGTGGCTTGACCTCAGGGGCGCGTTTCTCGGTTTCGACCTCGGTGTTGTTCTCCTTACGTCCAACTGTGATCATGCTGTTAGCCAAGCGGTTTCGCGATCATACAAATCTTATGCTACATACAAATAGAGGAAAGGTCACTTGAGTCCGAAGAATTGAAAGATTGTCTTTCGACTGCAGTTTTTAGTCAGCGATCGTTGTTGGTCAACGGTTTGCTTGAACATGAACACGGTTACATACCAAGAGAGCGAGCCTTATTTCCTCCTCCGACTCCACTTCCGCTTCCACTCCCGCTTCCGCTTCCGCTTCCGCTTCCGATTCCACTGCTTCCAGAGAACGAGGAAGTGCTGTTGCTGCTTCCCTGTCTCTTGCCTGATATCTACAGTTAGCACACAACGACCCAATAAACAGTGACGGACAGAGCGCGATTGCATACCAAGAGATCGGATAAAGCTCTCAGTCGAGCTACCGGCTCTATCTTCCAACTGTGCTCGGGGCGTAAGTTCCAATGCTCGCGCAGCGATTTCCAATGCTGCAGGATTTGAGTTAGCAATGCCATTCGACCTTCACACTCCAAACAAGAGCGGCGAAGGATAAAGCATAGAACATACCATTAGCCGCGATCACCCTTCTCTCATAAGAAATGGCCGGCAAGCCCGCCACGAAGGAGCTGACGAGAGTCAGGAAAAGGATAGCGAAAACGTTCTTCATTTTGATTGATATCGTGAATGCGACTTGATGCGACTTGGACAATTGCGTTGAGTGTAGTTGATTAGGTTGATTCTGCCTCTGATATCGCTGATAGCAGGGAGATTCGAGTGTCCTTTATAGTCGGTCTATATTAAGCTATAACGTCATGTCAGTCGTAATACTAGTGATACAGGTTGGGGGACTCCGGCGTCTGTCACTCACATAGGTATACTCTCAAGCGATGCAACGCGAGAAATCATGCGGAAGATGGGGTACAAGAATTGAACGACTTGCGTGTGTACGACACTGGGGATTGTGAACTGGACCGAAAGGGACAGCTAGGAGGCAATTATATACCTCATTGAGCAACACAACATTCCAGAAAACCAGTTCACCAACTCAACTAGGAGGTACATATTGCGATCACCCAACCCCCAGCAGCGCCGTGAGTGGTTGTTGGGATAGACATCTAGGACCGAACAGACCACCAGGTTGTCCGAGTTACCCAAACATCGGGTCTCCCAGGCGCGTAGACTTGGCTGCTACGAAGCGTTTCGAGTAGCAGCCTATCCTTCTAGTGTAGTGTAGTGTAGCTTCTATGCTATATACTGCATCCCCACCGAGCCCGTGGATTAGGGAGATGCCCCAGTCGCTACAAGTTACCGCTCGAATTCGCGCTTGTGTACCACTGCGACTGGGTGCTAGTGTGCAGATCTGCTTTCCGTAGATCTTGACCCTACACCAGAACAGGCAGGACAAGTTCGTTCGACACAACGCTGACAGCATCAGATGGATGACAAGAATGGATGACAAGAATAGGAGAGCGACATGCCGTGTCCGTTCCGCCCGCGGCCGCATCCCTTAGACGCTGTCCTCTCATGGTACGAGTAGGCTGGTACGGAGTTGGTTGGGCTGTGGTAGCTGTGTGGTTCGCGCACATCAAACCGGACCGGTCCACAGCGCTAAACATTTTCCAGATAGACTATGGCCGGTGATCAACGGTGTACGGAAATCGAAAGGAGGCAAACTGCGACAGGATCGGCCAGCTAATCATTGCCGATCATCTTTCATTGGTGTCCGTCCTCAGCCTCTCGGCGCCATCCATTGGATGTCGATTCAAGAATCTGATTAGAACCGGTAGAACAGGTTATGTCTTTAGCGTGGATCATATGATTGGTCGCGTATGGTCCCGTATGATCCACATCATATTTAACAACGATTGCGATATGTGTGCTGCGTATAGTAAATTCTCGCAAGATGTGTTGAGATGGTCATCCTCTTCCTATTTTAGGAGAGTGCCTATTTTGTGCTGGCGGCGCGATTGCCAATGTTGAGGCTAAAACTAGGTTGTTATGAACTTATAGCAGTATGGTTGTCCTCACATCAAGACATTTACATAGCTTCGAAGAAAAAAGAAACTTTAAGCTTAACCCCTTTTCTAAAGTGCGTTCAGCCCTATGAGATTGATTTGATACATTGATAGACCAACAATTATGGACTATGATGTCATTGGTATTTAAATTAAAGTTAAAGCTCGACTTTGAAACAATTCTTGTTGGAAAGTGGTTGTTTAAAGGCTTGGCAAGTTGGGCTCGCCGACAATTCCGCCTCCTTCGTCATAGCTGAGCTCCAGCTGCCCTCCTTGTTCCTTCGTTATCAATGATAAGATTAATATGAAACGGTCCTACATACATAACGGTTAAGCCTAGGTTACTGGAAAACGGAAGGAAAAACCTCGGACCATTTGCCTTCCAAATACCTAATCCATATAATATGGATACCTTTTGTCAGCCACTAATTCTTTTCCAACATGTCTCCTTCATCCCTTTTCTTCTCAGATGCTTTAATCTTCACCTATCAATCGCATCGTCTCGGGTACGAGGAGGCCTCGTACAATCAATTGAATCAATGTTTGAGGCAAGTAGATGCTCGATAATTACTTGACTTCTTTTCGATTACCGATCGCATAGTCGTCTGGCTGTGCCAGGCTGCACGCCTAGGCTGATTAGCAGTTTTTGGTGCCCGGGTAGCTGACTCTAGTCAACAGCTTACGCCAACCGCCTGGAGAGCGGAACGATTTCAAACGGCATTGGCACTTGAATATAAAGTCCATTGAAATCTCTTTTATGATCAGATCAACCCTAGATTATTGTTGCCCTTCAAACCAAGAAGATTAGGTATAATACCGACCTATGAAGTCACACTGACAGAAGTAATAGGCGGGATCGCAACAAATGTCCCAGGCCAATGGAAATGAGCTCTGAGCCCAAACTTGACCTACGGTCCCTTATCCGAACCTTTGAGTTCGTTACGCAATCAGAGTATGTGTTGTATGCTAATATATAGCCTTGGCTCACTTTCCGACTCCGATTGGTCTAATTCTCTCGCAGAATCGTGCACTGTATCTGCATCATCACCCTGCCCCCTTTTCATCTGAGCCTTCGCTCTCATGATATCCTCAATATCCATTAAAGCCTTGTTTGGGTCCGGCAACACCTTGCGACGTTTTTTAGGCTTTGCTCTGTCCAGTGATGCCTGTAGATAGTCGGTCTTGGCCTCGGATGCCGCAACCTTGGCAGTAATAGTATCGAGGGCTTTACTGGGCTTCTGACACAGCAACCGCCCAGTGACTGTACTAAAGGCTGGGTCTACGTCTGAGAAATCTTTAGCAAATAAACGCATCTCTCGTGAACTGATTAATGTTTAAACGTTGACCAGTGCCATTTATGATACGAAATTCGGCTAAGAAGTGATGCTGTCGTCGCTTTTAGTAGTCGGGGCCTCACGAATATCGTCCCGGACGACTAGGCGGTTCGTTAGGCCTTAATCCCATCCCTAGGAAAGATTCCCGGGCCTTTCAAGCTAGCTAAGATATTAACTTTAGTCAGACAATTCCTTCTAGCTCACTCCCAAGCACTTAGGAACTCAGATTTGCCTGGGTTGCTTATGTAGTACGACAAACATAAGAGTCTCAGCTTGCGGCGATATCCCCCTGATAAGGATAAAAAAGGACCTACGTCGGCGACCTGTAGCACATAGGATACATGCGCAGGAATAAGTACAGGATATACCTAAGGTTCTTTGTAAAGTACCTACTTTAAAAGGAAATCATGTGTTGTATGGCTTCCGTGGCCGTCTAGGAGTAGGACCCGCCATTGCTCAGGGTCATCGGGCTTAATTTGAGCATCGAACGCTCCCACAAGCCATCTACGACCTGTATTATTGTTGGTCCAAGGAATTATTACAAGTACAACTCCAGCCTGGACCGCCTTTTACGCGACATCGCCATGTTTATGACGGTGGCCTTCGGCGGGTTGACCGACGCCCAACCGGTCCTCGGCTCCTCGGCCACGTCCAAGTCCTATGTCCGTGTCAGGTTGGGCTTCGCTGCCGTGCCCCTCGTTATCATCATCGCCGCCGCCGCGTTCCTGGTCCTGGCCGTCTGGCTCTCGCAGTCCACGGGAACCTGTCCCTGGAAGGGGAGCGCTCTCACTCTGCTTGCTGTTCCACGGTATCGACGAGGATTTGCACCGGCACTTCCCGGATCGCGGTGAGGGCTTGGAAGAGAAGAGGAGACGCGTCAAGGACGTCAAGGTTCAGCTTGGCGTGGCGGGCGATAGGGCGAGCCTGCTGAGGACGTAGGGGTTGAATAACATTTGACGAGGCGTTGATTACCCTGCAAGAGTCGATAGATCGCTTCTATAAGGTCTAGAGATCCCGATGGTGCTAATTACCTAGGTAAAGCGCTAAGTCCGGCATTTTACCAGACTGGTACGATCTCCGGAGGCTTCCGACATTCTCTCAGCCAGACCTTAATATGGGACGCGATACATGCAAGCTCAGGGTAGACTGGATGTATACCCTCGAATATGTATATGTGGACTAGGGGGGCTTGAATTGGGACCGATTATGTGAAAATTGTGAGAGGCCCAGGTCAGTGATCTCAGAGTGTCTGGGGTTCTTTGCTGGTCCTTAATCCAAGCAGAGGCAGGCATAAAACATGTTGGCCCAAGATCTAAGCGAAAGCTGAAGTTGTCAAACAATCGAGTTCTGATCCAGGACACAAGAGAGTCTGATCTATTCTATCTAGCATCTATGCAGTCGTGCGTTGACATTCCTGGACATATATATCAGAAAAAACGGGTGAAAAGAGACCAGTCCACTTGTCAACACTTGGGAAGGGTAGATGTCTGCATGGAACGAAGAACATGCTATAAGGCAAACTTTCTGCCACCGCTATTTTTCCATCCAACCTACTATTTAAGCCTGGAGTCTCTTTGATGCACAGACCTGCTAGCCACAGTTGACACGGAGATTTATATCTAACGTGCCATCGTCACCACTTGCTCTGTTCCTCTTTGGTTCAAATTCTCGCTCGCTCCAGTGCTCCCCTAAAACATCTCTCTAGGGATGAAAGTCAGATTAGGTCCGTCATGCTCACCCACGAAAGCATCATACAACTGAAACTCGTCCACGCGATCGCGTAAGCCCCCATCCCACCCCCCCAGACCACCACCACCCAGCTTCCCCGCATCTCCAGGCGCCTTCTTGAAGTCGAAATACCAGAGCGTCTTTGCCAGGACCAAGCTAATTTCCATGTACGCCATCGCCTTGCCCAAACACGCGGTGTCGCCAAACGAAAATGGAATGAAGGCCTCCTCCATTCTCGCCAGTCTATCAGGATCGGTATTGTCGAGCCAGCGCTCAGGCCGGAAGGCGAACGGCTTGGGGAAGTACGCCTCGTTGTGCATAAGGCAGTACGCGCTGATAGCCACCAATGTCCCGCCAGGAACGACATGGCCATCGATGACACAGGGCTCTTTGGATGAGAGATCGCGGTTCACTTCGCGCCAGGGCATCACCGTCGTGGGTGGCGACATGCGGAGCGTCTCGTCGATGACGGCGCGCAGGTACTTGCAACCGAGAAGCTGCGGCCCACCCTGTATGAGGGACCCGTCCGAGAAGGTGTCGCGGATTTCGGCGGCAAGACGAGTGTAGACAAGAGGGTAGCGAGACAGGTAGAAGAAGGCAGCGCTCAGTGCACAAGAGGATGTCTGGCCGCCCGCGGGAAAGAAAAACAGAGCCTCTGCCCATACTTGGCTCTTTTCGATCGAGTTGGATGTTGGCGAATCGGATTCGGAATGGCTCGTCGAAGCAACGGCCCAAAAGTCATGCCTCCCCGAATTCTCTTCAATGGCGGCCCGCCTTTTGATGATATTCTTGAGGAGCCTTCCGGCTGTGAGAAGCTTGGACATGTTGAGGAGCATGACAATCCGATCCAAGGCTCGGATGGCGGGCCAAGCCATGTACACACTGTGAATCGTGTTCATGTGCAGGAAGATGTCGATAAGGATCCTGTTCTCCGGCTCGGTCTGCGACGCAAGGTCGACCCCAAAGCCGAGCTGGACGGCGATGTCGCTGGCAAGCCGTTCGCACAGGGGCGTCATGTTGACCGGGCCAGCCTCGGCAGCCTCGAGGAGCTTTCGGAGAAAGACATCGACCTCGCCGCGCATCGTCGGCTCGAATCTCTGGAGGGAATGGCTGGACAGGACGCGTCCGTAGACGTTACGCTTCATTCGGTGGGGTTCCGGGTCCACGGTCCCTAGGACATGCGGGACACTGCTGAACGACGTGAAGGTGTAAACGTGTGATTTGCGAATCGAGGCATTCCGTCTCAAATCTGCTCACGTCGTCAATGGGTTGCTCGGCGGGATGCAAGACTAGACTACTAAAACGTGAAATAGGCGCTGTATTAGAGGGGCATTTACCGCCAAGGGCCACCACCGTGTTGAAGACAAGGCGATTAGGTCCCTGTCTATACACGGGACCATATTTCTGAAGGTCGGAATATGCTTTAAGATGGAGCCGTTTCCGCTTCACCTGGTAACCGCCGTATGCATCGGTGAGCTTGGCGATGAAGGGGCCTGGGAACGTTCGAAGAGGGTGGAACGCGAGACGATAAGTCCCGATGAAAAGTGCCTTCCAACGACCATTTGTTAGCTGCCAGGAAGACCTAAATACAGTCGACTAGGCTGGTTCACAGCTGGCAAGTTCTTACCAGCGGTAAGATCATGGCCACAGCGTATTTCGCTGCATCGAGAAGCGCGTGGATCAGCTCCATGATATTTTTTTTTTGTTTTAGTGACTTCTACCACTATAGAGGACGAGGCTCGCTACTGTCATACACGTTGCGAATCGCTGCGTCTGCGTCCCCGGAACTTGGAAGAACTGCTATGAAAAATCAAGCCACCCCGGGAAAGACCAACAGAGAGAGGGTAGAGATGAGAATTTTTCGCGGCCTGTTTGGGGTCCAACGAATTTGTGCAGTTATGCGCAAAGAGCTGTACTGGACGAGTTTAAGCTACCCGTTGGTTGATATTGCTTATATTAGTAGACTTACATAGTAGGTGCTTGAACCTTGCTTGCCCTATATACCCCCGTAATGCGCTAATGCAAGTGCCCGCCCCTGGACGACTTCCCATCGCCGTTTGTTGGCTTGAAAGTTAGGTAGGGCAGGTAGGGGCATGGAACGTATTATGTGCGTTCTGGGCGTTCTGGGCTGGGCCAGCTAATAATACGACGTACAATACACTACATAGTAAGAGCAAACACTACAATTGGTGGTTACCAAACAGTGTCACCCGTCCTGCCCCCTTAACTTACATACTATGTAATGTAGTTAGTACATCGAATTTGGCCGCTGAGGCGTTATGCCAAGAAACGTTGGACCCTCAGTAATATCCACACGTAGCCCAAAGGTTGGCGCTGTTTTTAGCGCCCCCACGTTTAACTCTATTCAACATGGGTTGTAACTCTAATCTAATGTTCGGTTGTACCTATGCTACGAATTTTGCTAACGACTAGGTTACATACTACTTACCTATGAGGTAGCCTGGTTATTATTGGTAGCCACCGTGAGCCTCGTTGGAACCCCCCCCCCCCCTTTTTTTTTTTTTTTTCAAGGTCAAGCATATGGTGAGTGTGTGAATTCTTCGGACAGAGTCCAGACCCCCAGACCCCTATTGACGACTTCCCGACTTCACTACAAACTACAAATAACCCCGCTGATTAGCTCAGCCTGACATTTTGCTACGTAATATCTAGGTATCTAGATTCTAAGTATCTAGGTATCTAGGTACATAGGTGGGTAGGCAGTATTATTCCTCTTCACTACATGGATCAGACCTCCATCCACGGGTGCTGGCGCTTGTTGCGGTCAGTTGATGTCTCTGAACCCCTGGTGCTATCCTCGAACTGGTCGACCACCGTCGTCTTCGTAATCGAGCTGTCTTGATTCAACTGTTGCATGAGCCTCAGCTCAGCCAGTCCCAAGGCCTGGCCGTCCTCGTCCGCAATCCGGTGCACCCGGCTCCCAGGCATACTGCCAATGGTGCGTGGGAATGCCCGGGCTAAAGTAGAATGGCTCTTTGCCGAGATCTGGCGTGTCCAGGACTTGTAAATCGAGACGAGACAATGAAACGGCGCGCTTTCGCCAACCGCGCGCGGTATGCTTGGCATCAGGTAGACAAGGTAGACACCGGTCAGCTCGGACAGACACCAGATGAAAAGAGGTGACGTCGTGTACGTTGAGTCTCCGGGTGACGGGTAGGAGAAATCAACGAAAGGAATGGAATGAACGTGTCCAAGTGCTGCAGTGCAGGACAACACCCCAACAGAGAACATGAGTACGAGACCTATCTTCTTTCCTCGCGACATCTGCAACCTCCAGATCTTGCGCTGGGGGAGGAGAAAGATGGCGATGTCTATGGCCGCGTTGAAGGCTGTCGCGGTGATCTGGAGATCTCTGTGACTGATGCACTTGCGCGGAGAGATACCTGCGTCCCAGAACGCTCGGATGGGTTTGCAGCCGAATGCTGAAGCGAAAAGACCCGCGACGTACAACAAAGTGTTGAGCAGAATCAGCCCATGAATCGCCCAGAAAAGCCCATCCCGGATGCCCAGTGGAACGAAAATTCTATTCCATTGGAGCAGAACGGCAGGTTTGACGAACATCATGCATGCCGCAAAGAAAATGCCAAAAAGGTAAATTTCCTAGGTAAAAAAATAGCGTCAGTCTATACACAGCTTAAATTTTGCTTCGCAAATTACGCTATCCCGCGGGCCATGTCCAACCTACAAAACTGAGGCCACCGAGCATCCTTTTTGCGCTGATATCCCACTGGTGCACGTAGTAGCCACCATCCTGGATGTATCTCAGGAAGATTGCCGCGACGGCTATGAAGGGTAGCTATCACCAAATAAGCCTCGCGTAGTTGAAGTCATGTGGTCTGGGAAATAACAGCATACAAAGCCGGCCAGAGCTAGATCTAATCACAGGTGACCTAGTTAACGTCGACGTCAATGTAACTGGGCGGTTGCCTCGGGAATTATTCAAGACGTACAATCTTCAAGGTAAACTTTCTTAACAAACGCGAGCAGTGAGTACACGCGAACAAGGCCGCAAAAAGTCACCAAAGCCACAAAGATGGTGACAATGGCAATGCCCTGGCTATTGTAGGCTGGGTGGAAATCGAGGTTTGAAACTTGCCCTTCAGGCGCCGGGGCGCCGGGAAGGTAATTAAGGGGGTCTGAAGACATGGTGAATAACGTGCAGTCAAGGTCTTGCCAATTGCCAAGTCGAGACGCAACTGAACCTGAGCCTATTTGTAAAGGGCTTCACAGGAGAAAAGGAATGAGAAATGAAAAGACAAACTGGGGTGCAGCCATTTACCATCTGCGACGCGTCTATCAACCCCGCGGCGCCCCCGTTCTTTTCTTCTCGGCACAATCCCCGGCGCTCAGCCTCGCTTCACATGAAATTCCATCTAATGCGGCAACGTGCTTCGGGGAGCACAATTCAGGTCGGAAGGATAACAGGAAGAGGGGATCCAGTTCAGGAGAATACTACGGCAATGCCCACGATTGCATCCAACGCCGTTGGATAGAACTGCTACCCTCCATTAAATGTGCGAGACTGTGTGCCGCCACCCCTTTGATCACACGTGGGTGGTGGCAGGCTGACTGCATGTCAAGGCTACACAGATTCCATATAAAACCCAACAAGTTACATTGATTAAATTAAATGAACGGCGCAGCGGCCCGGAGCGGTTCAAGAAAACCCGTGGACATACGCATACACCAGCTTGTAACCCAACCTATGATAGCCCGTATGCATTCGTGTCTGAATTGAATATACGATTATCTTTCTTGAACCGCTCTGGGCCGTAGATGCATATCCGCTATTTTTGGCATTATTTTGAGCAGGTAATTAAGGCAGGCTGTCCTCATGCTTATAAAGTGTCGCGATTCGATGGAGGGCCTCGGAATCCACGAGTGGAACCAAGCAATGCTGTACTGTGCCATCGTAGGCGCTGGAAATACAGGGCGGTTAACGGTAACAGCCTCCACCAAAAACGGTGAAATATGGATGAGATTATGAAAGCCCGTGTAAATCCTCCTTAAAATTATAAGAGCTCTTATCACTATGCTCCCTATATTTATAGCGCACTTATAGCGGATACTCAGGGTAATCCAGGCGCATCTCAGCCTTTATATTATATTTTCAATTGAAGAAATTTGGTATAAACCGCCTACTCCAATGGCTACTAAGTATAGTATCACGCTCGAATCCGTCAGCCCCTCTCCTCACTTCCACTTCCCATCACCAGTGACGTACTCGACACCCGGCACTCGCCCCAGAAACAAGCCAATCAACTAATATGCGGTTCCTTTGTCTTCATGGCATGGGGACAAACTCCCAGGTAGAGTAATGTCAATACTCATCAGGTCAGGACTAACTAACTAGCAATATGCAGATTTTCCGGTCCCAAACAGGTATCTCATGCAGCCCATATAAACTCCGCGCATGGATTCTCCAGCTCACCTGTAGCCAGAGCGAATCCGAGATCTCCTAGGCCCAGAGCACGAAAATGTGTTTGTCAATGGCTTCGTACCATCCGAGCCTCTGCCAGGTCCGGTCACCACTCCGCCATCATTCCAAGTCCTAGGTTTTTGATATTCTGACCAATCAACCATCCAGGTTTCCGTCTGCAAAGCGATGCGCCTTGTTGGAGCTACTGGACAGAGGATGTGAATAAGTGGGATGTGGTCTCTCAAGGATTACAAACACTCGTGGAGTTCATCAGAGCCAAAGGGCCTTTTGGTGGCGTCATCGGCTTTTCCCAGGGTGCTTCGACAGCGGCGGCCATCATCCTGAACCAGAATTTCCTTCTAGGGGACGCAGGATTGTTCAAATGCGCCATATTCTTTTGTGGCTCTGTGCCGCCCGACATTGTTGAAGCAGAGCGCGGCAGATTGCAGTGGTTGAACCCCGACGAAGATGGTGTTGTTTTGCAGCTCCCCACCGCTCACATTTGGTCAGATCCAGATGACATGTTTCCTGGCCAAGGTCCACGCTTGTCAAGACTGTGCGACGAGCGATTAAAGGAGCAAGTCATTCACAACCTAGGGCATGATGTTCCTGGTGCTAGTTCGGACGAGTTCTTACGCGAGGCACTGACGGATATCAGACGTACCTTGGACCGAGCGCAGGATTTATAGATACTTAGTATATAGCTCTTTTACCTTGTAACTACCTGTAGCGAGCTCGACTGAGGATCAACTTGTCAAAATCTGCTCCCGCCTCCAGATTAGGAGGGCGGCAGGAACTTGAGCAGAGGCGAATGCTAAGGCAACCAACATTTGGCGATTATATCCTTCAGACAATATCTCTCGTGCTTCTGCCTGCATTGTGGCAGATAGCATGGAGAGATCTCCGGTTGCAAGCCCACTCAGAGGATCCACCAACCCAAGAGCCTCCAGAGGTGATGATATATAACCATTGAAAACAGATGTGCCAATGGCCACGCCCACCGCAGATCCCATCGACCTCACTTGCGTAATTGCGCCCATCCCGACCGCTGTGAGATAAACATGAGGTTAGACTGTCTGTGTTGCCTTGGCCGGGCGAGTAGAGAGCGTTCAAAGACGTGGGCAAACTCACCTCTGTCGCGAGACTCAACGGTGGATGGGACCAAGAGATTCAGTATCTGAAGATTCATGCTGGCACCCAAGCCGATAAGGGCTTGGTAAACATAAACAGACCGTTTGATATTCACGGATCCGTCCAGTTGGCTGAGAAGGGCGTAGCCGATGATCTGAAGGACGGAGCCAACCAAAATCACATATAATCCGGGAATCTTAGCCTTACCGATAATTCCCCCAGTTGGCAGAGACAGCAAGGCACCCGCTCCATACGGCAGGATTCTCGCACCGGCGTCGAAGCTGGGGAGGCCGTTGACTAGGCGGAAACGTGAAGGGAGCTGGAAGATGGTCATAATCATTGGAGGGCCCAAGAAACTGCAAACGCTGCCGGTTCAGATTTACCTTGTCAGCTCATGGGCGCGTTGTTGGAAGGAGAGAGCATACAGTAAGATGCCAGCCATCGCACGGTTGGTTATAAAGCGCCACGGGAGCACAGGATCGCACTGTGTACTCCTTTGGGTGACATGGCGCTCCCAGGCAAGTAGTGAGCCCCAGAGAAGTACAGATATAATGAGCAGCGTGACCACGAAAGCGGAGCGCCATGGAAACCGGGATCCGGCCTCCTCGAACACGGCGACGAAGGAGAGCGTTGCTAGGAGGAGCAGTACTGCGCCAAGTAAATCCGACCTCTCCAAAAGGGTCTTCATGGGTGATGATGCTGCTGGTTTCTCTTTGGGCGGTCTTCCGTGGTGAGGAAAGCCGTTGGGGATGCCGACAAGAGCCGCTGCAAAAACGACTACTCCTAGTATGACACTACCGACATGCATTCTATGTCAGTAAGGAGAAAGAAAAACTTAGGCGGATGTCTCTATTGTTGCTGACCTGATAATGAAGATCCATCTCCATGTCGTGTTCTGGCCGATAGCGGCGCCAATCAGGGGACCTACCACCAGCGCCAGAATCATGGTGAAGGCAGTTGCGGCGACCAGATTTGGGACTTTCTGTGGCGGTACAGCCTCGACGGTAAGGATGAAGGCGAGTGCGTACGATCCGCCGCCACCAATACCTTGGAACGCGCGGAGAATAGCGCTAAAGTCCCAGAGAGAACATTGCATGATTAGCCGCATTCTACTACCGGTGTTCTATAAAGGAGAGAGAGACTCACAGCTGAAGCATGGTCTGCGCTGCTGCGCAGCCAGCCGAGAAGATGGTGAAGGTGACAATACTTCCCAGGAAGACCGTCTTGCGACCCAAGATGTCGCTCATTTTTGAAAATATAACAATGATGGCGATGTATCCAAGCAGATAACTTGTGATGATCCAGCTGACAAACTCGAACCCCCCGATATTTTGTGCAATCGTGATCAAGACGGGGCTCACCACACTCATGTCCATAATCGTGATGAAGTATGTAAGAGCGATCCTGTTACCATCTAGCCGTCAGTGATCACATCATCATAATAGCGCCTGTAGATTCGAGAGATCTTAAGGACGAACTAACACGATGGTGATTAAGGTAAGACGAAGTCCAGCAACGTAGCTCAAATCACCGTTCTCTTCGCTATTGATGTTCTCGATAGGGGAGACTTGTCCCATGTCATGGTCTTTATCGTTGTTCATGATGGAGGAACTCGGAGTAAATGCGACTGTGAAGCTTTCCTTGGCAGGTTCGGAATGCATTGGCACCATAAACAAAGTATTCTATCTAGACTCAAGTTCCTTTGAGTACTCGGACAAGAGGCGATTCCGAGTCCAGACGATCGGGAGAAGGAACACAGAAACCCTGAGAACTCACCAAAAGAGCTACCGTAGCCGCTCGAGAGAAAAACCGGACTTAGATGCTACCCAGGTTGCCTTTCTCTATCTCATGGAGGGAAGACACGACCCTATACATCTCCAATGGGTATGCATGGTAGCGTCTTCAGAATTTTCTGTGTGCCACAGCCTTATCGGACAAACGCTGCAATGGTTGCCCAGAAATCGTTTTGGACCCTACGTTACAGTGTCCACCCTAATCACACGCCACCCTACATGCACCTTCGTAACTACCTAGGCAGCTTGCGAAATTACCAACAGTACATAAAATAAGGGGCGATTATGATCTAATCACCCCAACTCTAACCCCAACTGCCTATATTTGAATCCTTCAGTCCCCGCATACATTATCACTGTCGCATCGATAAGAAGAGTGCTAACGATAGCCTCGTTGATTCGACCTTTCGAGGTAAGTCACGACTTAAAGCAGCGCCGATAATTTGAAGGTACGAAGGCCGAGTTCCTCTCGGACCAGTGGAGGAGCTATTTTGAGACTTGAAAGGCTTCAAGGTTGGCGGCACATGTCCCTTCCTGCCCCCTAATAATACCACTTACCGATTACACACGGCGTCTGGGGCGTGTGCACGCAGTGTTGTATAATACGCTGGCTAGTAGCTGTTAGGACAAATCCGGGAGTCACGGGGCAGAATCTCAGAGATCATTCCGGCCGCCGGCCGGCTCCAGCGCAGCGCAGAGTACGACTTCCCGCTTCGCCACAATCCTAGCACCAACAGTAGTCCGAGAGGACGACTTTACTAACCTGACCAACATAGCATAGGCCATTCCAGCACTACAATCAAGGTCTGGCAGAGTTGCGATAGTGCACACATATATGTACAAGACTTTCCTCGATTGGTAGCCGTTCGCTGAGGAAGATAGGCCTACAAGGCTAACGATGGTGAGGTCAAAGGTCGAAACCCTTGTAAGCCTGCCGCCGATTGATGTTTCATTATCAGAGGCTGTAGAGGTTGCAAAGGCTGTAGACCACTAACTTGTATAAGTCCTGTGATCCCATCTCCATATTGATATCGGGACAACACGTCCGTCAATTTTCGCGGCCGTTCCCAGCTTTGGGATTGGAGGTCGGCCCGCCGATGCATACCATGCGACACACCTTCTAAGCCGTGTGTAACGAAGCCACTTGAACTGCGCTGTGTGAATACGCCCAAGGATATCAACTTTTCAATCTTGCAACGCCAGGGGATAACATCCAACGGAGGCCAAGCATCATCAAGTGGAACTGGATGACAAGACGGTTAGTTCAAAGAATACTAGGATAAGGCAGGTTGCGAATGCATGCCTGGGCTACGTCAGATGAGAATCTGTCTGGGAAAATCGTGGGGGCCTCACGGCACGACCCGCCTGGCCAGATATTGTTCCCGCATAGGTTTGACCAGTAAAACTCGTGTCCGCTTAAATACCAGACACCCAAGGTAGGGGAGGCGTTACGGTAGCGGTACCGCCTAGTGGCCCAGTGTGATGGGTCCCTTTCCTGCTAGCGGTTACCACCTATTCGACCCCCAATGGAGACCCGACCTTCCGGTTTGTTGTCCTCGCTTGGAGCTCCAGGTCCACTCCCGCAGGTCACTCGTGAGGCTAAACTTGGGCCAGCCCAGGATCAGAGCATGTCAGCGGCGGTTCCCTGAGAATCCTGCCGCTCCATGTGCAAAGACTACTACCGGGGAGCGACTTTGCTTCCCGGCGTGACAATATCCTTGTATAGGTACGTTGTATGGGCGAGGAACTGCCCCGATGAACCGGGGCAGGGCCCCCCGAGTTTCAACCAGGTTGCTTCTCGTATCGAGCGTACTGTCCTCTATATCCAGAGTCAGCTCGCTTCAACAAATAGCAGTGTCTCTCCACAGTATTTCCAGCTCATCTGTCATTACAGTCTTTGTACTTCAATGACCAACCCTGATCAGGCCTAATTATAGAGGCAAGAGCACAACATGGACTTAGAACCGTTCGCCATCATTGGGTTGTCTCTGAAGATGCCCCAGAGCGCAGTGGACGAGCCTTCGTTGTGGCAAGTCTTGGAACGCGGGGAAAATTTGATGACGGAGTGGCCCGAGGACCGCCTCGTAGTGGACAGCTTTGCTGACGGTGCTGACCTTGGAAAACCAAACACGGTACGTCTGGAGTCTGCGCTCCCTCAGCCTCTAGCGACGGGAGTTTCTGACAGCCGGGTGTATAGATCAAGGGACGCGGAGCTCACTTCATTAAAGAAGACCCGGCCGTCTTCGATGCCCCTTTCTTCTCGATAACTGCCAGTGAAGCCGCTTCCATGGACCCTCAGCAACGCTGGGCCTTAGAATCTGCCTACCATGCCTTCGAGAATGCCGGAATTCCCATGCACAATCTGCGCGGCAGTCGGACGGCCGTGTTTGCAGGCCTTATGACGGATGACTATACTTTGATGACCACACGGGACATCGATGAAAGCCCTCGCCAAGCGGCAACCGGCCTGTCACCCCCGATCATCCCAAACAGAATCAGTTGGTACTTTGGCATGCACGGCCCGAGCGTCGCAGTGCAGACTGCCTGCTCGAGCGGCTTGGTCGCAGTCGATATGGCTTGCCATGCAATGGCTAGGGGCGACACTGATATGGTATGTGGGCTCATGTTTCTCTTATGTTTATTTCTCACTGATGTTCGCAAAAGGCGCTTGTAATAGGCACAAGCGCCTTGCTTAGCCCCGATTTACCTGTCTTGCTTAGCAATATGAACTTTCTATCTCGGGACAGCCGCTGCTACAGCTTCGATGCGCGGGCCAACGGCTACGCCCGGGGCGAGGGCGTTGTGGCCCTGGTCATCAAGCCGCTTGCTGGGGCCCTGGAGAGCGGTGATATGATCCGCGGCGTGGTAAGATGGTAGTTTGCTTGACGCATCCTTATTTGGCTTCGTGCTGACATCGGGGCCGGGGCAGATCAGAGGGACGGGCCAGAACCAGGACGGCCGGACTCCGACCCTCACACAGCCCAGTTCCACTGCCCAAGAGGCTCTCATCCGGCAAGTGTACGCAAGGGCCGGCCTGGGCTTTGCTGACACAAGATATTTTGAAGCTCATGGGACGGGAACTCCGACGGGAGATCCCATCGAGATGACTGGGATTGGCAGGGTGTTTCGGAAGCACCGTTCCCCTGAGGAACCTCTCTATGTGTAAGACGAAGTCGAACCTCCCATACAGTGTCGTTTGGGGTTGCTGACACCGTGGCAAAGCGGATCTATTAAGGCAAATGTCGGCCATCTCGAGGGTGCCAGCGGACTGGCAGGGCTCCTCAAGTCCATTCTCGTCCTAGAGAAAGGTATCATCCCTCGCAACGCTCTGTTCGAAAAGATGAACCCAGACATAGACGCCGAGTTCTACAACGTACAGGTTCCGACCGAGAATATCCCCTGGCCATCCTCGGGCCTGAGAAGAATGTAAGTATGAAGAACGGGCGAGACTCGGACTAGAAATGTTGCCCCTGGTGAACTGCAAGATTAAGATTGATTAACCGCCGACTCGTCTCAGTTCAGTCAGTTCATACGGTTTTGGAGGTGCCAACGCACACGCAATCCTCGACGACGCGTATCATTATCTGGAGAGTCGTGGACTTGGTGGCTTTCATCACTGTGCGGAGTCCGATAGTCACAGTCACAGTACTCATACTAATGGGGTCATCGAAACGGCTAAGGACCAGTCGGGGCCCACACTGCTTGTGTGGTCAGCCAATGATGCTGGCGCAGTGCAACGTTTGCTCGACCGCTATCGAGAATATTTCTCGACCAATATCGCTCACAATGCGCGTAATATCCAGCGACTAGCTTACACATTGGCCGTTCAGCGAAGCCTGATGGCCTGGCGGAGCTTCGCTGTGGTTGATACTGCGACGGGCGAGCTGTCAACTGCAGAAGCGACCCGGGCCTCGTCAGGGCTGGGGTTGGCTTTCGTGTTTACAGGACAGGGAGCGCAGTACTGTGATATGGGCCTGGAGCTACTTCGCTACCCTGTTTTTGAAGAAAGCTTGAAATTGTCGGATGCGTTCCTGACTAGCTTTGGATGCAAATGGTCTGTTTTCGGTAGGTCTCCGTCACCGCTATTGTTCGAACCACCGGTCTCTCTGACATGTCTCAGACGAAATCCGCAATCCCGAGGGTATTAACCGGCCGGAATCTAGCCAGCCACTCACAACAGTATTGCAGATTGCCTTGGTCCAACTTCTGCGAAGCCTCGGCGTAGTTCCTGCTGCGGTGCTGGGTCATTCCAGCGGAGAAATCGCAGCCGCATATACCACTGGCGCTTTGTCCCACGAGTCGGCCTGTCGCGTCTCGTACTGGCGTGGGCAGCTCGCTGGGAAGCTCCGTGGAACAAGTCACGACGGCGCTATGATGTCAGTCAACCTGACCGAATCACAGGTTCCGGGTTTTCTGGAGAAGACTGGTGTCGAAAAACATGTCATTCACACAGCATGCATCAACAGTCCGACCAACGTGACGCTGTCTGGGCCGTCGGACGTCCTCGATGTTATTATGGAGCACCTCACCGATGAGCACATTTTTGCGCAGAAGCTCACTACCGGTGTGGCATACCACTCTCCAGCCATGCAGGCCGTCTCTGCCGAGTACATTGAGCGAGTTGGGGCCCTGTCGCCGGGGGCGGCGACTGGAGTCCCAATGCTCAGCTCAGTTACCAGCCAGCTCGCGACTCTCAAGTCGTTGTTGACTCCGCAGTACTGGGCCGGGAATCTTGTGTCCCCAGTCCGCTTCTCGGATGCGGTCCAGTGTCTCACAGGCACTGGGAATGCCTTGCCCCTTCCACCGGGGATCGACTCCATCACTGACATACTGGAAGTTGGCCCGCACTCGGCATTGAGGAGACCCATCAGGGACACGCTTGCGTCGCTCTCGGGCGGTTCAGGCTCTACGATCCGCTACCATTGTACAATGAACCGGGTCCAGTCTCCGGCGTGGACGATGGCCTCGCTCATGGGGACGCTGTATTGTCACGGCTACCCAGTTTCTATCGCCACGGCAAACAAACACGACGGAGCCGCCAAACAACCCTTCCTGGTTGACTGCCCGCCATATCCGTTTGACAGGAGCCGTAGATACTGGCTTGAGTCGCGCGTGAACAAGGACTTGCGCCTGAGGCCACACTCGCAGGGTCACTTGCTCGGAAGGCGCAGCAACCACTGGAACGCGCTGCAACCGACATGGAGAAACTGGCTCAGCGTAGAGAAGATGCCTTGGCTGGCGGATCATGTGGTGAACGGCTCGCGTGTGTGTCCAGCCACTGGCATGGGCGTCATGGTTATGGAAGCTGCCAAGCAACTTGCGTCAGCCGGGCCCGATCACCGTCCAATTTCCGGCATTCTCCTGAAGAATTGCAAGTTACTCGCACCCATCAGCGTCGGTGAGAAGGCGCAGCTCGCCACCGAGACCGAACTACAGTTGCGACCAGCAGCCCAGGTCCACGAGAAGGAACACGCGTCGTGGGAAGCGCGCATCTGTTCCTACCGCGACGGCAACTGGACGGAGAACTTCCGCGCTCAAGTCCAGATCCAGTACGAGGACATGAACGATGGTCAGGTCGACCACGGGCGCGAGGCACTGCTTCGACGCCAGCAACTCGACCATCTGCTCGCTCAGACCCTCGCACAAGCCACCACAGCCCTTGACACCCAGGACTTCTACTCTTATTGTGACAGGCAAGGCCTTCAGTATGGAGACGCTTTCCGCTGCCTGAGCGAGATCCGATGCGATGGCCGTTCCGCAGCTACTGCCTGTCTTGATGTGGCCGCAACGGCAAAGCACTATCCGACTACCGGCAACCCACTCAACCCTTCCAACCTCGACGCCGCAGTGCATCTGTACTACGCCCGCCTGTCGAATGGGTTGACGGATCCGATGCCGACCCTTGTACCCCAACGAGTCAAAAGCTTTTGGGTGTCGGCCAAAGCCTGGGAGCAACAGGAGAAAATGGTACAACGCGTGATATCCGTGGATGCGGAGGCGGTCAATAGAAGTCCCAGTACCGCCACCGAGACCAACGTCTACGTATTCGGTGACGATGGATCGCCCTTGATATACTTTGAGCACTGCGTCATGGCTGAAGTCGCACAGCTTCAGAACAAGGACGCAGCAAGTTTTGACCGTTCGCTGCTCTACGGGATTCACTGGAAGCCCCAGCTCAGTAGTCTCTTAAGCGGACAGAGGCTGCAAAGTCTGTTCCACCAGCGTACCATGCCACGCTGTGGAGATGATTCAACGGGCTCATGCTTGTCGGATCAAAATGCCAACGACGACTTTCGGGCGGACATGTTCCGCCAGTGGATGGATGAGGGCCAGTTCCGACACTTTTTAGACCTGGCTTCACACGAGAAACCCGGTCTCACAGTTCTGGAAGTTGGTGCGGGAACAGCCGGAGTCACGCGCCAAGTCATCGCAGCCTTGCAGGGCTTCGAAGCTGAAACGGGCCAGACGAGGTTCGCACACTATGCCTTCACAGACATGTCTTCGGGCTCTGTTGAAGTTATCAGCGGATTTGAAGAGTTCCAGGACCGTCGAGGGAGACTGTCGTTCCAGATCCTGACTCTGGATCGAGACCCCGTAGAAGAGGGATTCGAGACAGGAAGCTGGGATCTGATAATCGCGGCTGGGGAGATCCATGACCGTCCCAGACTAAAGGAGACTATGCTCTACCTACGTAGTCTTCTCCGACCACGAGGTATCTTGGTCGTGGCTGACTTTGTGACGACTGGATCTGGGTTTATCGACGTTAGCGGGGATGGGGCTGGCTGCTCAGAGAGATGGAATCATTCCGGTAGGGAGACAAACAACCAGCCCGGTCTTCTCAAGAGGGAACAGCACTGGGACCAGTTGATGCGCCAAACCGGGTTCTCAGGAACGGAGCTGACGATCGGGAATTCAGGACCGCAGGCCTGTCAACACGGAAAACTCTTGGTCACTTCAGCCATTGCAGAACATGACGAAAATGTCCAGCAATCCACAGTACTGGTTCCTGGTCGACAAGTGCTTCTCATCATGGATCAGGCTTGTGAGATTCAGCGTTCCCTTGCTACTGAGATCGAAAAGCAGTGTCCGTCACGGCGGGCGGAAATGACCGAGCTGGCCAATAACCAGGACTGGATCTGGCCCGACAACGAAATTGTGGTTTCTCTTGTAGAGGTCTCTCGGCCTCTTCTTTCAGTCCTCTCCGAAGATGACTTCCTATCTCTGAAGCGTTTGATTTCTGGCTGCCAGCAACTACTTTGGGTTACCTCGTCGACTGGCTGCGACCCACATTATGCAATTGCTACAGGCTTTCTCCGAAGCGTGCGATCCGAGGACGCGAGCAAGCACGTTGTAACGCTCGGTCTGGAACATTCGGGTCAGGGGCTGGACACGGATGCGGCCGTGTCTATCCTGGATGTTCTGCGACAATGCTTCCTGGCCAATCCTGCATCGGCAGAGACCGAGTTCATTGTTTGTGACGGGCAACTGCATATTCCTCGCGCAATTCGCGAAATCAGTCTTGACCACGAGCGTCAATCACGTCTACACCCCCAACTTCTGAGCGAGCCGTTACATCCAGGACCACCGCTCATGGTGACCGTCGGTACTCCTGGACTTCTTGACTCACTCCATCTTGAGGAGGATCCGGTTTGCCAGGATGAGCTGCGGCCGGATGAAGTCGAGATTAAAGCAGAGACCTGGGTTCTCAATTTCCGTGACGTCTTCATCGCCCTCGGCCGACTGGGCTCGGAGAGACTTGGCTTTGACCTGGCCGGCACCGTTGTCCGTGTTGGGTCTGGCTGTGACGAGTCCGGGCTCCAATCCGGGGATCGTGTCATACTCGGCATTCCTGGCTCTATGCGGACTCACCCACGCGCACCAGCCGCGCACGTACTCAAGATTCCATCCTTCCTGACACCTCACCAGGCAGCCTCGATCATGGTCCCCGGCGTCACGGCGTACCAAGGATTGCTGAATATCGCGCGTCTGCAGCGAGGCGAGACGATCCTGATCCATTCAGCTGCCGGCTCAACTGGACAGTTCGCCGTGGGTCTCGCTCGTTGGCTCGGCGCCCAAGTATTTGCCACGGTCGGGTTCGATAGCAAGAAGAAGCTTCTTATGGATCGTTGGGGTATCCCTGAAGATCATATATTTTATAGCCGGGATACGTCCTTCGCCCAAGGAGTCATGCGAGTAACTCGCGGTCGTGGTGTAGATGTGGTATTCAACTCACTTTCAGGAGATAGCCTGGAGGCTGGCTGGGATTGCGTTGCCCCGTATGGCCGGTTCATTGAGATCGGAAAGGTCGATATTGCTGCCAACTCAGCCTTGCCTATGGCTCGTTTTGCCCAGAACGTTACCTTTGGTGCTGTCGATATGCATCATATCGCGCGTACCAACATCAATCTTTTACGCCAACTAATGATCAAGGTTTTGGATCTCGCCTGCCGCCAGGACTTTATTGGTATTCCTACGCCGATACATGTGTTCCCGGTATCAGAGCTGGAGAAGGCCTTCCGTTTCGTCCAAAGTGGCAAGAACTCGGGGCGTACAGTCGTAACCCTCGAAGATGCCGAGGTGGTGCAGAAGCTTGTCGTCCGCCGGAGCACTTGGCAGTTTGACCAGAACGCATCCTACGTCGTTCTTGGTGGACTGGGCGGCCTGGGTCGTCCTATCATTCGCTGGATGGTCAGTCGTGGAGCCAAGCACTTAATTATCCCATCAAGGAGTGGTGCTACCTCCCAACCCGCCATTAATGTCGTCTCCGAGCTTCGCGAATATGGTGTCCGAGTCCTAGCTCCGCGCTGCAATGCAGCAGTGGCCGATGAGCTTTCGGCGACATTGAATGCAGCTTACTCCAAGAGATTCCCGCCCGTCCGAGGCTGTATCAACTGCTCGATGGATCTTCAGGTACGCTGCCATGTCCATCTTCTTCTACCAGACTCGGTCTCTGTCTCGGTCTCGGTCTATATGCCTAGGTAAGCTGACCATTACAGGATTGTGTCTTCGAAAACATGACCTACGCGCAGTGGACGCGCTCCATTACGTCCAAGGTAGGTACAAGCTGGACGCTGCACCAAGTGCTCCCCCACGACCTCGATTTCTTTATTTTGCTGTCATCGGTAGCCGGCATCTATGGTTTGCCGGGACAGAGCAACTACGCGGCCGGTTGCGCATTTCAAGATGCTCTCGCGCGCTACCGTACCGCAACCAACTACCGGGGGACCTCTGTGTCCCTCGACCTCGGCTGGATGCGCGATGACGGCGCTATTCACGAATCTGCCGATCTCAAAAGGCGCTTCACCAGCGCCTCTAACATGAAGCCCGTCACCACCGCCGATCTGCTCGCCACGCTCGACCACTTTTGTGATCCTTCACTCCCTTCGCTGGACCAGGATCGAAGCCAGCTGCTAATTGGACTCACGACGCCGGACGAGGTGCGCGCCCAGGCAAGTGTAGCGCCCGACACTCTACGAGGCAGGCCCTTGTTCGCTGGTTTTGACGTTGTGCTGGCCAACGAGGCCGGCCCAGAATGCGGTCCATCGGCTGCAGCCGACGATGTAGCCCAGCGCTTTGTGCGAGCCCGCAGTGCTGCCGAACGTGTCAACGTTGTCGTGACTGCCCTGAGAGAGAAGGTTGCCCGTGCTCTGGGAGTGGAGGTGGACCATATCGACAGTGCAAAGGGCCTGGCTGACTATGGCGTAGATTCGCTTATGGGGGTGGAACTGAGAAATTGGATCCGTAGAGACTTTGGGGTAAGCATCGCCGTGTTTGAGATTATGCAGGGAGGCAAGACAATCGAGGACGCTGGGCTGCTGGTCGAGGGGAAGAGGGAGTTGGGTATTTAATTGTCCTTGAGCACGGTAAGCGGTTCGCCGTAGGAACTTATCGTTGGATAAAAAAATCGCATCCTGTAGATAGGGCGCCTTTGGGCCAGTGGCGGCCTTCTACCATCGTCTGTGTCCTTGCCCCCATTCTTCCGAGGTGCCTTCAGTTCTAATTGTTCCCTCTCGACCGTCATCCATCGTGGGCTATGATGCTGGTATCAATCCCAGGCTGCGCAAGTGAGCAGCACCACCCTTGATTTCTTGGAGCTTTTCTTTTTTTTTTTCTTACGCGGCAAGAGATCTTAAGCCTTGGCATGTTGTCACTCGAGTTCGTTACACGAGTCTTGACCCTTGCCTTGAAGGCATCGTGATTTCTTGGCAGGAAATACTCGCGTTCTTCTTCATCGTCCTCACATATTTTTGCATAGCTCTCAGTCAAGGCAACAGCATGGCTCAGATTGGAGGGTCTACCATCGTGGCCCTGGCCATTGCAATCTCCACTCTTCTCGTTGTTAGATTAATAGTGGCAAGTCGACAACATGTGTCACAGCTACAAGCTATGGGACTAGTGAGTTCGAGTGCTGCCATCCTATCCCCATCACCAATTATTAATAATTGATGCTGATGGACATTGGATTGCTGCCCGAGATTGCCCATGGACAACTGATTACCCATTGGAAAATTTAGATTTACTAGGATAAGGAGTTTTTTCCCCGTTGTAGAAGCAGGGGTGTACTCTCACTGGCGTCTATGTCACGGGCGTAGAAGAGGTTCACACCCTAGTCTTCCTGATTGTACATTATTATCTCCGCGCGAGACTAGATCAATTTAGCCCGTCCAAAGACATCCTCAGTACTCTAGAGTATTCTTTATATAGTCGAAGAAATAAATTAGTAAGGCGATGTGGTCAGAGTGATCTCATCGAGTCTACTTTTTTTTTCCTTTTTAGTCGTAATAAGGTCATTTTTAAATCTCGCCAAGTCCATTGGCGTAATGAGGGGATTAGATGATCCTACTATGAGGCATCTATAAAATTCTTATCTCCATTAGCCGATGCCGAAGACCCCCATAGTTGCCCCCATAGCACTATAATGTGACAACCGTATGCTGTGATTCGCTCTCAAACCGGAGATTACAGATCGCTACGACTATACGGCGCCGAGTAATTTTGGCTATTTATATGACGAAAAGCTAACGATTGAGTTGCGAACTAATTATCGTCTCATCACCATATTATTCGGTAGTTTAACTTTTATATGAGTATTTAAGAATGGCACCACTTTACAAGAAAGCTCTCATCATCGGCGCCACATCCGGCATTGGCGAGGCCCTCGCCGCAAGACTGCACGCTGAAGGCACATCGGTGATCGTCACAGGCCGGCGGCTGGATGCCCTCAGCGCCTTCGTCGCAAAGCACCCGGGGTCCACGGCCATGCCCCTAAACCTCACCAACCTGGGCTCGAGCGCGGCCTTCGCCGCGGACATCACGAGGCATCACCCAGATCTCGACGCCGTGATCCTGAACGCGGGCATCCAGCGCCCGCTGTTCTTCGACCGCCCGAACGTGGACCTGAACATCTTCCACGAGGAGCTCACGACGAACTACGTCAGCTTCGTGCACCTGACCGCGGCGCTGCTGCCGCACTTCGAGAAGCTGAGTAAGGAGGAGGGAAAAGACACGCATCTGGTGTACGTGAGCTCGACGCTGGGCTTGGTCCCGACGCTGGTGCGCGCGCCGGGGTACTGCGCGAGCAAGGCGGCGCTGCACAGTTTCGTGACGACGCTGCGGCAGCAGCTCGAGGACGGCGGGTTCCCGCAGGTCAAGGTGGTGGAGGTGTTCCCGCCGGCGGTGCAGACGGAGCTGCACGATACGAAGCACCAGCCCGACCTCGTCAACGGAGGGGAAATCGGCATGCCGCTCGCGGAGTTCATAGACCGCATGTACGCGGGCTTGCAGAAGGGCGATGCGCAATTTGCCGTTGGGCCTGGGGAGGCGTGGCTTGCGGAGGGAGGGTTTGAGGATATGAGGGTTAAGACGTTTAAGCATGGGCACCAGCTTGTTCAGGGGATGATAAAGCAATTCCTGAGGGAGTAAAAGCTTATGTAACCAGTCACCCGAAGTAAGGAATTATGAATTTATCAAGCACGTAATTCTAAGCTAATTATAGGTACCTAATGAACATAGCTTAATGCCAAATCCTCGCAAGAGCAGTGTTATGATCTAGTCTCCAGATGCCAGATGAATAGCGATCACCCCCCAAATGTGCAATCTCCAAATAACGCCAATCTCGGTATGTTAGTGTGAACGCCGCGCCAAGCAATGCCAATCTTCTCTCGACACCGGACAAAGTGCCACTATCCCCAAAGACCCCAACAACTCCTGAACTTCATGCATCAACCCATCAGATTAGAATTCCGGCGGGTCAAGTCTGTCTGCCGCATCGCGGACTTTCATCGTGATACTCGCGAGCTGTATAGAAGGTTAGCCCGCCGAAGCTTTATCTCGCACTCACTGATAGCTCAAGCGTAAACTTACATTGTTCATGTGGAAGATGGAGAAGTGGTGACCCTCGACCTCCATAACACTCTGGATGAAATCGCCGTGCTCCTTGTTGTAATCATCCCAGCCCAGTAACTTGTACTCACGCACGTAATCAACAAAAGCCTTTGTCGGGTCGTCGCTCACGAACTCCTTCGCACGCATCAATATCGTCGGGGGCACCTTCAAGCCGTCCCAGCGGGGCACCTCCCACTTGATGACCATCATGCGCGCGTGCGTCATGTTCAAGTCCACCTTGTCCTTCAGAACCATGGCCTTGGACTGTTCCGAGGTCAGGATCACGGGCTCCATGGGGATCTCGCCCCGCAGCTCCTCGAGGCGCAGCGGGAACACGGTGTCGATGAAGATCATTCCGATGACGTGGAACTTGGGGGCTGCGGGGGTGCTTGTGCCGCTGCTGGCGGCGCTGCTGCTGCTGCTGCTGCTGCTGCTGCTGTTGCTACCGCCCTTCTTCTGCCCCGCCAGTGCGATCTGGTGCGCCATCTCGAACGAGAGGAGTCCACCCATGGACCATCCTGGGATTTTCGTCAGCCCCACTATCACCCACTATCACATGCTCACGTGCAAAACACGACATTCTAGAAAAACAGGAAGGAGGAAGGGGAAGGGGAAGGGGGGAAGCAAGTAAGTAAATGGATACGTACCACCGAGCAAGATATCGCCGCCCTCAGGCAGGATCTTGCCAAGCAAGCCGACGTAGTGCTCGGCCATCTGGGCGATGCCGCCCTCCCAGTAGCCGCCGGCGTGCAGGCGGGCGTTCTCGATGCCCCACAGCGGCCGGTCGATCGGGCCCAGCAGGTGGTAGTTGAAGTTGGTGCCGCCGCCGTCGTGGACCAGGATCAGCGGCGCGCGTTGCTTCGTTAGAAGCGCCGCTGCGCGCGCCGAGGGGCCGCTGTAGATCTGTGCCGGGTTCGTTACGTACTTGTACATCGCGGCGAGAGGGTTGCCGATGGGGGGCTGGGCGGGTGAGTTCTTGGGTGTTTTGTTTCCTGGGAAGGGAGGGGTGGGATAGGGAGGGGAGGTTTTTGTGACGGGGGCTCCGTCGTCCTCCATATGCCTTGACGGTAGGTGGATAGGCCCTAGTCGGGTTTAAGTAGGTGGGTGCTGATTAGAGGTGAGGATGAGTGAGCGAATAACCGAGCTTGCGATGATTTGTTAAGTAGAGTGCAATGCAACGACAGTGATTTGGTGTGAAAAGGTGAGTCAATGTTGGATTCTTTCAATCCTTGGTGTTTGACGTGATGATGTGATGTCGAGTGTGAGTTCAATGTTCACGTCATGTTCAGGTTCAGGTTCAGGTTTAAATTCGGGTTCGAGATCAGGGTCGAGTCCGAGACCGATAACGGAGTGAACCCTATTGAATCTCGATGGTTTGGGTTTGACAAGAGTAGTCAACGAAATTTGATGTTGACATGAGATGATGAGATCTTGACGATTCGGAATATCCTTGTTCCAACAATTTTGTGTATCTTAGAAACGATCTGGAAGATTCGGAAAGTCCAAAGTTTCGAAGCGGATGGTGTGGAGCAAGTTGCGGAGTGGGGCGGATCACGGGTAGTACCTAGAATCTAGATTCTAGATAGCGTACAGAGTACTACGTAGATAGCAGTTTCCTTAGCTTTAGGCACCTTCCAGTTAGGTTAGTGCATATTAGCCTGCCATTGAGCACTGCCGAGTGATATTGCAGCGCGTCGTTCACTGGAAATCACGAGGGGTGAATGATTTACCCAATGATTTATAGAGGGGTACTTCGTGCCTGCCGCCTATTCTTATCTCCAGCCCCTACCTCCCCCCTGAAAGAGTTCGGTACCCCACTAATATCGTATTTCATATTTGGACGTCACATCCGTCACATTCATCTAACCTTCCTCCGAACCTCTCTCGCTCCCTCTCACTTACCTATCAGATATTATATATCACTAATAATGCCTTTCCAGGTGGAGATTGATCTTACTTACTTACACATACCATTCGTATATTGTTCATATATAATTACTTCTCAATTATCCTTTGATTAGATATCACATCTCATATATGAAGGGGAAAGGGGCTACAATCTCACGATCACACGATCAGCAGGATACAGCACAATATTGGCAACTATTTGTGTGAATGAATTGTCATCCTCTCTAGGTATCTACTAATCAACCCCAGCCTCTCAACTTGCACCCCAGTCTCCTAACTTACTCCTGATCCGCAAAGTCCTCTGGTTTCAGAAGCTGGTTGTCCAACAGCTTGCCTATGTGCGTCTTACTTATGCTCTCGCAGTTGTGGCGGATCTTGGTGTGAAGCATTTTAAAGAAGCTGACCGGGCTCTCCGGCAACCCCGACTCGCCGCCAACTCTTCCCAGCTTGTCGTGGAGTATGAATCCATCCGCTGCGATCTTCTCTCCTTCGCCGGGAGTCTCATAGCTAATACCCATGAACTTGCACGCGTCCACGTATTGGTCGAACGAGTTGAAGTACAGTTGGCCCGCGAAGAGGTTGAGCTCTGTAATGAGTCGCTGAGGGATCTCTCGCGTGCTCAAGTGCTGGGGAACCGTGTACAGGTCCAGCTTGTCCAGGGGGCGGTATCCTAAGGTTGACTGTGGCGCGTACAAGTGCAATGCGAAGACCTTAGATGCTTGTATTTTCGGCAAAAGCTGTTCTGCTTCGTATGGGCTAATTACCATCATATATCTGACGATCTTTTCGTTCGGGAGCGCGCCTGTCAAGATCCACTGGACAGAACGCTGATAAAAGTCCAAGGTATCAATACCTTTGCGGTGACCTACGATGGTACGTGCAAAGTCTGCAGAGACTAACAGACCGGTTGGGAAATCAGAGACATCGAAAAGATCTCTGGCAGCTGTAGTATCTTCCAATGCGGTGAATGCGGGTTTGTACCCTTCGTGTGGTTCGCGGATAAAGCAAGAGGATATGAATGCTTTCACGCCCATATGGATCGAATGTCTTGCGGGCTCGGCTGCGGCAGGTCTCTGGTCCTCCCTCTCCTGTTCAATCTCTGGACTCAGCTCCCGCTCTTCCTCTTCCTGGAGAGTTGATGCGTCGATATTTAAGTTGGCGAACTCTCTGCAACGTTTGGTGATTGGGTCCGCGACGGCTTCATCGGGCGAAGCTCTAAGGCTATTATCTCTGATACGAGGGCGATACCTGCGTTCTAGCGTCTGAGATTCATCTTCCAGATAGCTTTCGGCGAGGGATTTGTCAAATACGATTCCCCCACCATTCGCGTTTGTCGCCTTGACTTGCTCCCATATATTGAGGTGCTTTTCGTGGCGCCGGCCCTGGTTAGCCCATAATCCCATGCTTCTGTGGATATCCGACCAAGTTTCCCCGATCGCCCATGCCAGAATGTCCAAAACGGCGATTCCCTCAGAATTTTCCTTGTGATTTCGACGTCGTATCTTGGCTTGAATTTCTTCTGGAACGCAAAACACGACAGACTGCCCTTCTCCTAGCATTCTCATTCGCATGCACGCTATTGTACGTTAGCCACAAACACCAAATCTTGAGATATCGATATGACTTACCTTGAACCAATCTATCCTTCGTCAAGTTTGCGCCCAGAGTGACTGCCGCGCGATAGTCCTTTGGCAGCTTCAAATCGGTACCTCTCGTGTGGGCCTCATCTAAAAAGACTAGACAAGATCCCAATTGCGACACATACGGCGATGCTTGAAGAGGCTCGGCATGTCCTTCACGATCTATTACACACAATTCGTCATTGTTGTCGAAATAAATAGCGGCCCTGATTTGCTCGTCATGGGAATTCTTTTGCAACCATTTCGTGGCAACGCCTAGATTGTCCAGCTCGAGTATCTGAGCTCCGACATCCAATATAACTCTTGTCGGAGGTTCCATCTTAGTAATGATATCGAGCAACGTTTCGGCCACGGACTCATCCTCCTTGCGGTGTGGTGGCATGAATTCGACTGAATTCTCGGGTTGGAGTAGATATTCAAGCACCAGTGCATTGGTATGTTTTTGATCATCCAGATCCAACTGCTCGACGTGAAGTGGAAGCACTTTCCGAGAGTCATTGGTACCACTGAACCCAGTTGTCGGGTGAGCTTTGACTTCTCCGAGATCCCAGCCCGACGCGGAGAGCTTTTGCGGAAATTCTCTCATTTCCTTTGGGAAGACGATGTATGCGAGGAAGTAGTCGATGACCTCTTTGACGAATCGGAGATTCTTGAAGACGTGTTCTGTACATTGAACATCTTCGAGGTTGATACCAACCAATTTTCTGAATGAAGGATCTAAGTCGTTGGCAGCCCTGACCCACTCTCCATACTTGCTCTCGGCCTGGTCAGACTTGAACAAGTGGTTGAACGCCGACAATAGTTCTTGATAGCTAAGTCCACCATAGTAATAGCTCAAGGATGTCAGGAGAATGACGACATCCGGGTGACTGAACTCCGATCGTGGCGAGGGACTGTCTTTAGCTCGGTAAGGTACAGCGAGCTTAGTAGGTGGGCTTCTACTAGCATCAAGTCCATAATCAACCCTCCATCGCTTGTGCCCGAAGGCAAATGCTAGGACTCCTTCGGCTATGAGACCGCGCAATAGCAACAGCGTGTCTTTCGAGCCCCTCCAAAACGAACCTATAGCTTCATCTTCTACCAAGGCGATGACATCTACGCCGGGTTCTGGCTCAGTGATGTACTTCTTCACTGCGTTAAGTATATGCTCAGGTTGCCTTGTTATGGGGAATCCTTCCAACCCTATCTCACCAATCCGGGTGGCGATTCGACGGAGGATCAGATCCGCGACATCTGTCGTTAAGATCCGAGTCCATGGGAAGCATCCAAAAGCATTGAAGCGTAGTTCAACCGACTGCGGAAGCTCAGAATGTGCCTTAGAGACAACAGTTCTTACTATATCCAAGACCTGATGAATACATTTCCATCTGTCCGGGGAGAATTCGGTGGGTCGCTGTTTGCCCATCGTATATACTAACTCGAATTTGACACTAAAGTTCTCGTCGCTCTCATCGACAATGTCGCGCGTGTTTGAGTCGCTGTCGACTTGAAGTTGTGCGAGAGCCCGGCCAATCTCGGCCCTTTCCGTCGAAATGCATTCGATACCCATCAACTTGAACGATAGGATATGTTCTGGTTGGACCAGAAAGACGCCGCCAGTCGCTTGACATTCTTGGAACATCCGTATTATAGCCTTGATTTCTGTGAGATTGACTTTCACCACGCGAGAAAAGGGCATGTGGTAGATTTTTCGATCCAACAGACCACCGAGCTTAGAAACAAGCATCTGGAACATCTGCTTAGATTGCGGTTTTCCAACGATAACGCGTACCATCTTTTTGCCGTCTGCGAGCGCTGCGGCGACTGCGGGAACAATGACCGATGATTTTCCTTCGCCCATGTTCAGCTGCATGACCGAGTTATTGCCACTTTCGGGGCTTCTCATATGTGTCGCGATTTGCTCCTGGACCTCTCGGATCATGAGGTCGCTCTCAATCTCCAAAAGCAGCGAGTCCGGCAGGTCTTCTGGCTTCCAATTCGTGTGGCCAGGGTTCCGTAATTCCTTGACCAAGGCGGATTGGTTATGGATCATCCTTAGTGAGCGTTGTGCACGCTGCAGGTGGGTAATAGCAACTCCGTAATGAACGATGCACTTCTTCCAATTCTCTGGGAGGTTCCCCCAGTAGCGATGAGAGAGACGCTCAAGGAAGAATATAGGGCATAACCTTGGCCAGTGCTGACTCGAAATCTTTCGGTCTCGAAGATCCCTTTGAAGCGTCTCGCACATCATGGCATAGAGCTTTTCGACTAGCTCTTGGCAGATATCGCGATAAGGGGTTAAAACAAGCTTTGCCTCCTCCCCTTCCAGCGGCAAATGGTATTCCTTTCGCCAGTTCTGAAGCGACTTCACGCTGCTCTCTAGATCTTCCACGTAGCTTTTCTCGTAACCCGATTGTGCTTGCTCCGTAAGTCTTGACAGTAGAGAGGGGAGACGAGGTGTCCGACTACTCTCTCTATACGACGGAGATAAAATGTCTCTTTCTAGACTTGGGAGCTCCAGTGGGGCTACAGGAGACAGCACGGCGGCATTGCTGGGGAAAGCAAACCTCGTTTCAGAATCCAAGAACGGTTTTGCTTGTGGTCCCCTCGTTAATTCAACATGACTTATTTGTCGTGTGAGAATCTGGCTGATCTTGTCGAAGTATTCCATAAGCTGGCGATTGTGGAAACACAACTTGAACTTTTCCTGTGCTCGACTCATAGCCGACCCGATATATATATATGGACTCAGCTGTCCAATGACCGTAGCATTAGGACGGTTTGGGGTTTCACAGGGCCATTGACCCATCAAGGCAGAAACTAGAGTTGATACTGCGGTATTCTTATGGATCCGGTACTCGCGGTGCCGTCGGGATTGAGCGTCCCTGTAGGTTTCTCCCGGGTTTTGAGGCAAATTTGCTTCCGGACTTTGGTAAAACTCAAGACAAGAACCTTCGAGAATATCTGTTAAGGTCGTAGAGTTTATCTTGAAACCGTGGGACACATCGAATGAATTGATGTCGGGTATTGCGATCTGTGCCATTCTCGGTTCAATGAAGAAAGAAGCCAAAACTTGAAGCACGGTCAAGTCAGCATCAAGGTCATAAGCGAGCGTAGCAAGCCAGAACATGATTTGAAATTTGCTGGGCTTCGTATTTGGGTCAGTGAGTAATTTATGGAGACGAGGCAATTGTACGGCGACGAATGAATCAGAACCTAGCAGTGACTTAGCGTCGTACCTCAGGCTCGAGACTGGATGCGACGTCATAGGACCTTGCACGATCTCTTCGACTCTTTGAACGAATTGCCACAAGTAGTCTCCGACATCACCCCTAACCTCATAGCGGAGACGAAAGTTCGGCTCCAATACCATGCTAGACAAGGAGAAAGCGTCATATGCTTGAGAAGAATACGATGTGCTATCTCTAGCCTTGTAGTCCACATCGTATTCTTTCGTAAAATCCTCGGTGCCAAATCCGATGGTACGGAAAGAGGATGAACGAATCAGATCTCTGTGCAGTAACTTTGGATCGACTTCCTGTAGTTCTGGCTTCTCAAACTTCGATTCAGGATACAGGAAGTTAGATTCAATGGCTTGACGGAAAATAGCACCCACAATCTGGTAAAATTGACTGTGCTGGGCTAGGAACCCGAGGTTTTCCGACCAAATCACGGTTTGCATATCCTTCTCATTCTTGGGATAGTATACTCTTGATGGCGTGATCTTGGCAATATCCACCAATAAACTGATATTCTCCTCTGTGAGACATTTGAAAGATCGAACTGCAGCCGATTTCAAGATAGCCAGGGCATTCTCTGTACCTGTCCTCCCAGTGAGTGTGTCGGGCAAAGGATACGAGGTCAGAGCATGGAGATATGACATCAACAGCCTGCTCTGTAGACTGCTGTTGTTAATAAGTCTACCAAGTAGGTTGTCAACTTCATAAACATGGATTCTTGTTGCCAAGTCATGGCTTATCCGAACTTCCACATGCTGCGCAGTCTTGAAGAATGTGATTTTACCGTCCGGTATGATGACCTTGCGTCGAATGCCGTCCTCTCGTCCTCTGAGAACAAGCTTACTGCGAAGGCCAATGAGGGTCCCAATCAATTGGCTCTCATCTACAACCATTCCACGAAACTGGCGAGAATATATCATTGTTTCCCCCTTGGGTGTGTAGAATCCGAGCTTCAAACTCGGCAGTTCTATATCTAGGGACGACCCGTGAAGGATGATGTGGATCCAGGATGGCTTTTCGAGACCAAAGAAAACATTCGATATCCTCTCTGCAGTATTACATCTCATATTGATGAGAGTTGAGCCCTCCCTTACCAATCTCCATTGAGATCCTGTAGGTTCTGAGCGGACCAATCTCCAATTCTCCTTGCTGTGAACCCATGGGAGCTCACGAGGGCAGAACTCTACACAGTCTTCAGATTTGTTGTACCAATGGACAAAGTTGTCGACAAATTCTGTAGGTAGATAGTACTCGAAGACCTGTGGCGGGATAACTTCAAATGTTAGACCTTTCCTGTCCGCCCGAACATACATAGTCTTGTCGTCATTTGTCATCCCAAGGTATACACGATGGCCCTTGAATTCTTTTTTCAACGCAAAAATCATCCCAGAAACGGAGCTTGGGAAAGCTTCCAAGGCTGCCTTGCCAAACAGCGTTGGGTACATCTTGTGTCTTTCGTACTCCTTCGGCAGTCTGCTCAGGGGGCTGCCATTAACCAATAGCTCGCCTGTCAACAGACTGATGTGGACGGAGAAAAAGCCGTTTTCTTCACGAGCTGAACTCGTCTCCAGCCAATGGTGACGTGGTTTGTCCATAACACGCCAATCTTTAGTTGGGCGAAAATCCGGCCAAGACTCACGAACGGCATCACTCAACGCATGACTCTTTGCTTCAGTTATCTGTTTCGAGAGAATGCTGAAGCTTCGGTAAGCGAGTTGGTCCCAGCGCTGGCGCATAATGAGCTCTAGGCCCTCGACCGCGTTTGGGACGTGGCATAGACCCTCCTGAATAGCGATGCTGCACCGTATCATGGTACATGCATCATCCGGTGAGGATAATAAGTGACTAAGGTGCTTCTCGTCGATGTTGAAAGTATCCGCACAGATCAATGCTATCCTAGTCATCTTATATCGCAAGTCCCTTCTGATCTTATCATTGGTGGCACTTTGGATTTTGTCATCTAGAACTTGGATCCATTTCATGGCGGCCTGGCGAGTATCAGCAAGGAAGCTGAGACACTCGCGGCTGATTGTCTCCGCTGGCGTGAGTGAAAGTAGTCGTCTAGATATGGCGACTAGATTACCTAAAGCCTGGAAGGATTGCCAGTTTTCCTTGATCCTTTCCAGCGCCTCACGTAAACAACGTAAGAGTGCCCGGGCAAATGGTTCATCGGCGAGAACGATATGGCCAGGTCTAAGTATCTCATCGCCATCACGTGGGCCAGCTTGGAAGATACACTGAAGAATCACAAGCACCGTCTCCTCCTTCTTGAAGTCGACGCTAGGCATTGCGAGTTGCACTAGGATGTTCTGCCACTGAATGCTAGAGCCCAGAGGAAGAGACGCAAGCGCCTTGTACTCTTCCAAAGATAAATCGAGCGGGCAATCTGATTGTGATGCCAGTACCTTATTTGGCGGTGGCCCATGGGGCTTTGACGCTGGGCGATCGATGAATTGTTGGATTGAAGATGTTCGGCCGGTTGACTTGTCTAATATAGAGTACGTGCAGAGTTTAGGGACAGTCTCCGTAGTCTCCAAGTGATTGACGAAACAACCTTCAGCATCGTCATAATACATGTATCGAAGCCCATTCTCGAGGCAAATGTCGTCCTCTCCCCCCTGAAGACATAAAGTTCGGATATCGCGATGTGTCCGCGTATGGCTCTTTACTTGGGAGAGTAGGCCTATCCGCGGTTTGGGCCCGAAAGGTTGGAAGTACTCATTTGTAAGGGGGTTAGTTAGTCTATTTACCGAGTTCGGCTGCTTCTTGGCTGTGTATTTAGCACCAAGGACATTGTACAGTATGAAAGTTGTAGTGTCACGCCAGTAGCCGTAAAAAGGAGGAACTCGGAGCTCGAAAACTGTTGACCTAGCCTCAAACTCGTTGCTAGATAATGGCCACTCGTGTATGTGTATCCCCAAATTGTTTGCCTTTTTTTCATACTGGCATTTTAGACAATCCGGTACATCATGATCCCACGAATGCTCACCCGTTCTCGAGTTAACGTTTTCAGTATATTTGTGGGTTGCTTGATTCGAGAGGCGCATCAATTCATGGTATCTGGTTTGCGCCTTTCGGAACTCTTCGCGCTTTTTCTCTCTAGCACTCGTTGCATCTTTTTCGATTCTGGCGCGTAACTGCTGATGTTCGGTCGATTGGTCGAAGTACATCACAGCAAAGGTGCGAGAAGAGCGTACGTTGCCGAAAATGTCGTCATAGGAATAGGGAGTCTGTGATTTGCGTGAGATCAAGTATTTTTCTACCGCTTTGAGCCTTCTCATCTGTTCCTTAAGCGGTAGGTTGAGATTCTCCAAAAGTTCCATTGGTACTCCGGGATCGTATTTTCCCAATAACGCACACATCTGCACCGCAGATTTGTCGGACGCAACCCAAAGCTCCATGACAGTAAGAATCATGATGGAAGTGGTCTCTGGGTTTCCCCGATAGCATTTGAGCGCCATCTCGAAATAAGTCGAGATCAACTGCTGCAAAGCACAACAAGTGTCAAGGTCCGGTCCATGATCTACTATCCATCTCGGAAGGCTGTGGGCAACCCAAGTTTCGATAGCTGCTAACTTGTACGGCATGTCTGCAGAATCTGCCGGATAGTGAAGGTTGGGGATCTTAGAGCTACGATGGGTGTCTAAGGGAGTAGATATTCTCACGGGCGAACCTCCATCATCTTCCTCTCGGAGGTCTATGGATTTGAGAAAATGGCCAAGTTCTGGGATCTTCATCTGAGTGTCACTTTCAAAGTTTCGATCTTTGAGGAACCCCATATTGTGAGGAAGTTGACTCAATGTCTGTATTTTCAACCATCTCTCCTGGAGTTTGCCGTTAGTTGCTGATAGAGATGACTCCACCAACTTCACAATGGATTCAGGGACGGATCCAGAAATCTTCTGACGCCGACGAGAGAGCTTGGAACTCATGGCAGACAAGAGGTCGCTTGAAAAGTTGAAGTCATGTGCCCGGCGTAAGATGTCGGCCATGACGCACAACATGAACATCTTGTAGGCTTCTCTAGGGCACTTGTTTTGTGTGGCCGACCGTGAAAATTGAAGTTGCAATGCGACGCGAAGGAGTAGCCATAGAGCCGATCTATGCCATGGCATCTTACAATTATCCCAAAGCACCTCTTCTCGTGTGTGCTTCAGTATTCGCTTGACTTCTACCGTCTTGCCTAGGGACGATAAAATTGCAGGCAAAAAATCGGTGACCATTTTCGGGTGAGTGGTGTCCCGATCTTCATCATGTTCCTTGTTAGCCTTCTTAACTTGAGGTTTGGTGTTGGGGGCTCTCTGATTCGTCATCTTGACTAATGTGTGAGCTAGTTCGTCTCGGAATTTGGCTTGTTGAAAAGTCTCCAAGGGTAGTGCTAAGGATGAGCCTGGGAAGACTCGTCGGAGCCTTCCTATGGTGGACATCACGAATTCGTTCTTAGCGGATAATTCGAAGACCTCAACATGTACCGAAGTGTCTGATCTCGTGAACATGATGCCGGCGTTCTGTTCCTTCACATGATACACAAGTGTCCCATCTAGATAGACATCAGTAAATGTTATGTTTGAGAGACGATGTTTATAGCAATAATACTAACGTTCTTTGACAAGGCGGTTATTGAATGCCTCCGCCAATTGCGTCTTGCTTGATACGGACGCCCGTAGGGTTTGTAGCGAGTCAATGATTGACTCGATCACATGCGGATCGCAGTCTTTTACCTTGTGTCGGATAGTGCGAAGAGTTTCTAGTACAACTACTAGCAAAGCTTCTTCATGCCGTTCATCATAATCGTCTTGTTGGGGTAACTGTGATGGTAGAAAGACATGATTGACGACATAGCTAGTTTGCTCAGCGGACATGGAATAGTCCTCACGCGTATTAGCTGCCATGTTGTTTCGATGCTCTAGAGGGCGGAGGAAATTCAAGTGGTTAGCTGATGGTAATGTGAAAAGTATGGAATGGTGGATCGGGAGTGTTGGAATATATGAATAGAAAAGTGAAAAGGTTATGGGTGGAAGGAAATGAAAAAAAAGATTTGGCAGAAACCGGTATCTGGGTATTCTAGGGCTGGTTAAGTAAAACCTGAATAGATATCCTATCGTCAAGTACCTCATGAGAACTGTTGTGGTAGGGCTAGGATGTTTAAATATGGTGTCGGGCAGAGCTTGGAAACACGATTGAGGACCATAACCATAAGGCATCTCCAGAGGCTTGGATACCTTCTCCCGGTACGGAAAGATGCACTTCTTGAGTATTCATGCCTAGTACCACCCTAGATCCCTCTCTCTGAAAGGCATTGGAGGAAATTGACCGTATCACGTCAACTGTTTCTCGTATGGACTCATGATTTGGGTGTTTGGATGCTTCGTCATGAACGTGCAAAAAATTGACGTAGAAATGCGTTCGAACTTACTCGTGTTTGTGACTCTTCGCCTATCTTAGGTATGTTGGTTCGGGCACCAACTGTGGTACCTCTGGAACAAATCCAAACAAGTTGTGATATTTGACCGAAACAATAGACAAGTTGACCTCTCATGCGATTGATAACATATTCAAACGGAACATATCTATATTTCCCAGGTACACGTGTATCATAAATTATCGGGATACTGCATACTATGTAGTATACCAATAATATGGGTACAGTTGCTTTGACAAGTACATGAGCTATCACATTCAGTTCCTGTGTGTACTAACATAATATGACGAACCAATCATCTATAAGATACCCCCTGAAAAGAAAAGTGCATGGGGGCACACAGAGCCTGCTTTAATGTGGCGTCTCTCGTTTACATCTCCTAACCTAGTAACTTTGTTGGTTACTTGCTCCTTCAAAGGAAGGACCTATCGAGCGTTGAGTTGTTGTAGTGGAAATAAAAGAAGCCGAGGAAGTTCCGGGTTGTGTTAGAGACGCTGATCACAGCTTGGTCCTACTTCCAAGGCTCATATGTACAATGAAGATCAAACAGCCTCTTTACTGAATGATAAGTACTTACTAGGTACGGGGGTACGGAGGTACCTAAGTAGTTATCGACTGATGTATTCAACAAACACATCGAGCTACGGCTTGGGTACATTGGCGATGAAGCTCCTGAGCATCATATCCTTCGCCATGGTTGATGTCGTGACATCTACTGACAAGTGAGCATGTATTGGAGGCCTTCATGGTCAAGCTAAGGGGTCTCCTGTTAGATGGACAATGTACAGATTGAGGCTTATGCAACTCAGCCTCAATTTGAGTATTGCCTAGGACCTAGGTTATGTGCTGTAGACCGACATCCCAGACAATGTAAGCCAGAAGCCTACGATGCCTAGGTAGGTAAGCAGGTAAGTTACAAAGGTGTATGACCTAACGTTGGAAGTTACGACGACTGTTCACTAAAATATAATAGCAAATGGGTAAGTCAGTCGCTGGCTAAGGCCTTCATAGGTGAATATCTCCGAGTTGAGGTACAATAATATTACTACATAGAATATGAGTTTAACAAATGTATGGAGAAAGCGGAGGTGGCTGTTGATCCTGGCTTTGAGACTAGAACAGCCTCCTTTCAGCCACTAAACTGACTAAGAGTTTGATTGGTCAATGGACTCGAATATATGGGGTAATATCCTTGTCCTAAATCAGTCTGGACTCTGGACTCTGTACAAAATTGTTATGCTGTACTTATCCCAGGAATCGTTCCACTAGGTTCACTTTCTCCACTCATCCACTCATCCACTCACCAGTCACATATTGATACGCCGACCACGCGACCTAATTCTTTCGAGACGCGCCAACACCATATCGAAAAAAGCCATCTATCTGAGTACATGACCGCTTTTAGCCAGTGTTAGATAGCTGTCTCCGTACCAATTGAGCACAATTCATTCAATATATGATATAGAGTGATGCGTCAGGAGACAAGGCACTGATCGACACCATTCACCTATAATCTTGTCGTTCCGTCCTTTCAACTATTCGCATCCATGTCGCCGTCTGCCAAAGCTCTCGAGAAGGACCTCCGCGACGGGATTCGCTCTTTTGTCGACGAACGTGGCTGGGACGATGTGACCGTGAATAATGTGCGCCAGTATGTCGAAGAAAAAGGCGACCTAGAAAAAGGGTTCTTCAAAGAACCAGAGTGGGATGCGCGAAGCAAGAAGATAATCAAGGAATTTGTTGTAAGTGCACAAGATCCCCCCGTCTAACCATTACGATAGTACACGACCACTCATATGACATACAGCAAAAGTTGCTAGCCGAAGAAGAGGAGGGCGGCGCCTCTTCTCCTGTTGCTAAGACCAAGACAGCATCCAAGAACGGAGTGAAACGGCAATCAAACGACGAGCCCTCTCCGATACCAAAGCGCCAGAAGAAAGCCACCCGCGCTGCGCCATCCAAGAAAAACAAACCTAAGAAAGAGGACTCTGAATCGGAACTGAGCGATTTTGTCGATGTAAGCGATCCTGAGGAGGCGCCGAAGAAAGCGACTGCAAAGAAGGCCACTGTAAAGGAAGACTCCGAGTCTGAGTTGAGCGATCTCGAATCATCGGAAGACGAGCCAAAGACGAGCAAGCCGAAGAAGTCTACGTCGCGTGGCAAACCCAAGAAAGAAGAGACGGAATCTGAACTAAGCGAACTGGATGACTCGGAAGAAGAAACCAAGAGGAAGGCAAAGAGCTCGAAAAAGGCCGCGCCCCGTCGCAAGTCTAAGAAGGCTAAGGATGAAGAAGCCAGCGACCTAGAAGATTCGCCTGCAGTCAAAAAGCGCAAGCGCACGGCACCTACGAAGAAGCCTACACCCAAGCGCGCTAAAGCAAAGGATGGTGGTGATGATGATGATGATGCTGTCGACGAGAAGGATGAAGCGAAGTCAGATGGAAACGATGCCAAGGCTGAGCCAAGCCCTGAGGCTAAGGTCGCAAAGGCGCCTAAACCCGAAGGATCTGACGAACCCGCCAAACCGAAGGAGATCGGTGACGAGGATAGCAAAGCCGCAAAAGCAGAAGACTCCGATTCTTCATTGTCATCCGTCTTAGATGAACCGCCTCCTAGGAAGCGCAAGGCTAAGGAACCTAAGGGGGCACCGAAACCGAAGCAGACCAAGGAAGTATCGGGAGATGACGCAGAAATCAGGAAGTTACAAGGGCAGCTAGTCAAGTGCGGAATCCGCAAGATATGGGGCATTGAGCTGAAGAAGCACGGCGACGACAGTAAAGCTAAGATCAGACACTTAAGGGGAATGCTCCGCGACGTAGGAATGGAGGGTCGCTTTTCCGAAGCCAAGGCGAAGGAGATTAAGGAGAAAAGAGAGCTTATGGCAGACCTGGAAGCTGTCACCGAGATGAATCGCAACTGGGGTAGCGGGGCAGGTGGTCGCGCCTCCAGGAGCAAGGCTACGAAAAAACCAATGAAGGAAGATACGGAGGACGATGAAGAAAATGACAAAGGCGATGACGATAATGAGGAGGAAGCTGAAGTCAAAGCAAACCCGCGAGTGTCTAAACGAATGGCCGACTTGGCTTTCCTGGGCAGCGATAGCGAGTCGGATTAAGGAGATACCAAGGCATAATTTTTGTAGGCGCATGGAGTCTGGTAGTTCATGGGTACATAATGTCATGAAAAGGTTTAGTGTTCTAATGAGTGTAGCGCGAGATGTATTGTTGCCAATGTCCCTATTTGCTGGCATTCATCTTCTGAGCTACAAGACTGAAGACGGCAACAGAGCCCATGAATAAAACTGCATTGTAAAACTAGGTGCATACACCACGTTAGCTTGCTTACACAAGATGATGACTATTCTCGTATGATATGAGCGAGGTATGGTACTACTCACAGCTCGACGTGAAACTTCTCTCTCTTCATCATCCGATCTTGCCTCGATAAATAATCGGCGAAGGTTGGGGAAGTTTGCCTAGAAGACGAATTAGATGAGCATGGATCCATGGATGATGCTACTCGCCTACACTCTACATCAAAATAAGACGAAATATAGGTTGAGCTCACCATGTGATATTAAGCTAGAAGACCTAGTAATTTCAAAGGAGGTTAGGAGGTTCAATTATTGTAAATTTTTATTGTGTTATTTCATTCGTCGTAATAATAAATTAGCTTGGTGAAGTCTTCTCACAAGTCTTCCTATTATTGTTTCTTTTCATTTTGTATGACGAATGAAGACTCAAGAGACATAGAACAGAACTAAGGAGCTTGGGCCAACTTAGAAGTCCCATAAAGTATGAAACGTGAAGCGTGGCTAGTGTAATGTGGATTTGTGGCTTAGTCATTTTTAGCGGGTACAGGCATCAGGACCCTCCTTGTAAGTTGTAACGGTGGGAGTTAAACCTGTTAAACGGCCAGGGGGTTGATTCGAATGGGCGGCATTCTTTCAACTTTCAACTTTCAACTATCATCACCTAACTTGACGACCTTTCATATACGATACGAACGGATCCATATCTACAACGAAAATCTGTACCAGAAAGAGGTCAAATAAATTGTTATTAGCCCTCAAAGGGCCTCTTATTCCTCCAACGATTCCCTCGCTTTCTCTCACCACTTTATAAGTCCCCAGCCGTGACGTCAAAATGTCGGCGGTCAGTCGCATCCGCGGCGCTTTCGCCGTACCTAGGAAGGGTGAAACGTTCGAGTTGCGAGCTGGCCTAGTATCTCAGTATGCGTGGGAGAGGAAAGAGTCAATTCAGAAAACTATCATGGCTATGACGTTAGGCAAAGATGTGTCACAGCTATTCCCAGATGTTCTCAAGAATATTGCGACTGGCGACCTCGACCAAAAGAAGCTGGTCTACCTCTATCTAATGTGAGTAGATGTCAGCTCTGAAATTCTATCAAAATAGTAAACTGACACAAACGGTAGGAACTATGCCAAGTCCCATCCCGACCTGTGTATCCTCGCTGTCAACACCTTTGTCCAAGATTCGGAAGACCCGAACCCTCTCATAAGAGCACTTGCTATCAGGACCATGGGCTGCATCCGAGTAGATAAGATGGTGGATTACATGGAAGAGCCCCTAAGGAAAACATTACGAGACGAGTCGCCGTACGTACGAAAAACAGCCGCCATCTGTGTCGCGAAGCTCTTCGACTTGAACCCCTCCATGTGCATAGAAAACGGATTCTTAGAGACACTCCAGGAGATGATCGGCGATCCCAATCCCATGGTTGTTGCAAACTCGGTTCAAGCATTGGCAGAAATAGCCGAGACGGCACCGGAAACAAGGGCATTGGTTATAACGCCGGCAACACTCAAAAAATTGCTTATGGCGCTGAATGAGTGCACAGAATGGGGTAGAGTGACAATCCTTTCGACGTTAGCGGACTACCCACCACAGGATGTCAAGGAATCGGAGCACATCTGTGAGAGAGTAGCGCCGCAGTTCCAACATGTCAACCCGAGTGTTGTACTTGCTGCTGTCAAGGTGGTGTTCATTCACATGAGATTAATTAACGGTGATCTCGTGAGGCAATACCTGAAGAAGATGGCACCTCCTCTTGGTTAGTAAGCCTTGCCCTCATATCTAGGCATATTGCTAATATGTATAGTTACCCTCGTCGCATCCGCCCCTGAAGTCCAATACGTCGCACTACGGAACATCGATCTCCTTTTACAAGCTAAACCCGATATACTTAGCAAGGAACTAAGAGTGTTTTTCTGTAAATACAACGACCCGCCATACGTCAAACTGCAGAAGCTCGAGATTATGGTGAGAATAGCAAACGAGAAGAATTATGAACAGCTGCTGGCCGAATTGAAGGAGTACGCTTTGGAAGTGGATATGGACTTTGTCCGAAGGGCTGTCAAAGCCATTGGGCAGGTCGCAATCAAGATCGAAGGTGCAAGCGAGAAATGCGTCAATGCACTGCTAGATCTAATTGCTACCAAGGTTAACTATGTGGTTCAAGAGGTTATTGTGGTCATTAAGGACATTCTCCGGAAGTATCCTGGTTACGAGGGGGTCATTCCGACGCTTTGCAACCACATCGACGAGCTTGACGAGCCCAATGCGCGGGGCTCGTTGATATGGATTGTCGGTGAGTATGCGGAGAAGATCAATAATGCGGACGAGATACTAGCGAGCTTCGTGGATGGCTTCATGGAGGAATTTACGCAAACTCAGTTGCAGATCCTGACGGCTGTTGTCAAATTGTTTTTGAAGAAGCCAAGCAATAACCAGGGGCTAGTACAGAAGGTTCTGCAGGCAGCGACGGCGGAGAACGATAATCCGGATATTCGAGATCGGGCGTACGTCTATTGGCGACTTCTATCAGGGGATCTCAACGTTGCAAAGGTACAGTACCTTTAAGGCCCCTTTTTTTCCTCGATTGCCAAGCTCACCAATTTTAGAATATCATTTTGTCACAGAAACCCGCCATCACAACAACGATGACAAGCTTACCAGCAACCTTACTGGAGCAACTTCTTGGAGAGTTGTCTACGCTGGCCTCTGTCTACCACAAGCCTCCTGAGTCGTTTGTTGGTAAGGGACGTTTTGGCGCCGACGAAATCCAACGTGCAGCCATCCAAGAACAGCGACAAAATGCGGCGGAGAATCCTATCGCCGCGTCGGTTGCCGCGGCTACCCAAAACGGACAGCAATCACAGAACAACATCGAAAATCTCCTGGATATCGACTTCGACGGCGCGGCACCAGCATCGCAAGAGCAGAATTCGGCATCCGCCACTCCAGATCGCGTAGCAAGCCCGGCTGCTGGCGCACCTTCGGGCGGAATGGCGGATATGATGGGTCTCTTCGACGCACCAGCGCCTCAGAGCGGTCCTAGCGGTGGCGGTGTCAGCGATATTATGAGCGGGTTCGGCGGATTGGACTTAAGCGGGTCAAGCCAGCCTCCGCCCGCGGGAGTACAGCTCGGTCACGCGAGCGGAAGCGCAACTACGGAGCAGAAGACGTCGAACAATGATGATTTGTTGGGTCTTTTCTAAGCGAAGCTGGAGAGTACAACCCCGATGAAGCTAACACTCGAAATTCCTAGGCTGGTGGTGGTCGGGGAATAGGAAGGACAACCTTTTGGATCTGTGGTAGAGTGGAGTCTGTAAGGTGTCACGGTATAGTGACTGTGTCAGGGGGGAGGTTGGTTCCATTATGGAAAAGTTTAAGTGTCGGTACCTTGATTGATAATGAGACCAAGGCTTAGTTTATTAGACGAAGAATATTATGAATGATGCGAAGAACCATTGCGCTTCTCCAAGCTTAGTGCCGTGTGACCATAAATGTTTTATATGTAAATCTATGCCCATTCCTCGATCCAATAAGCCCTAGTAAGTAGGTAGGTTGCATCTATTATCCCGTCTATCTCTCTAATCGATACTTGGCCCATATGTCTACTTATTCGACAATGGTATCTTAATCCAGCTCTGTAGTTGCTGACTAAACTCAATCATGTCCTAAACCCAGCTTTTTCGCCTCGCGCCCTCTTCGCCCTCGTTTTATATCGTACAGGTCCAACTTCACCCCGTCATATTACTTATTATTACACCACCACCCACTCACTCACTCACTTACTCACTCAGCCACATACACACCATCACCACAATCACCGCTCAGGCATCCACCCCCTCGACCCGACCCTGCACGGTGCCGGCGAGAGGCGGGCCCTCGCCGCCGCTGCCGCTGCTGCTGCTGGCCTTGTCGCGCTCCCACTCCTCGGGAGTCTGGCACTTGGCGCTCCAGGCGTGGATGGCGGCGATCTCGGTCTTCAGGGCGGCGTTGACGGCGCGGTGGCGCTTCAGGCTGTTCTGGCCCGCGAAGGCGGGGGAGACTATGAGGGAGGTGAAGGATTGGCCACAGCCGCCTGTGTTTTGAGGGGTGGTTGGTTAGTCGGGGCTTGGTGTGTTGGACATGGGATGGGATGGGATGGGAGCTAATGGATGGGAATGGATGGATGGATGGATGGATGTTGGAGTGGGTTGGGGAGGAACGGAGGACGCACCGGACATATCGGTGACTTCGACGTGGACCGCCTGGAGACGCTCGGTGAGCGCCGCTTTCAGCGACGTCTCGGTGATTGTGGAGTCGCTCATCTTGTTGCTCGGGCTTATGCTATTGCGCGTAGAAAAGTATCTCGTATTTAACCTTTCCTAGGGAAAATGCTCATGCTTTGCCTAAGGTTATAGGCATACAATGGTAGGGAAAGAACAGTCCGTTGGTTTTGTTTGATCGGGGGACGTCGATGTTTAAAAAAGCGATTACAAGCGACAACTGCCCCGCGATGATGAAATGGGATCTCGGTTGGTAATGCTCACACATCTCCGACAAGGGAGGGTAAGTGGGGTGTGTGGGGTATCCATTTGTGGGATAAGTGGCTGGAGATTTTGAGTTAGTATCCACTTCAACGTTACGCAGGTTATGTAATAGGATTTCTTACCACGTTATGGTATCTTAGAACTACACTATGTACATTGTATTAGTTTGTTCACCAAACGGGCTATCTTAATACGGTGGGCCACATGCTAAGAACCTTTGAAACATGCATTAGGTCATTAGGTAAGCGTATGAAATCCCATCTGATTTGCCCCACCAAAATCGCGGGACACAATAATCCTCGGAGCTCGGGCATCTTCCCGATTAAAGCCTTGCCGTAATTGCAACGACAACCAGCACGTAAGAGACGGGAGGCTCCGAGTGCAATGTCCTCTTATCGACAGCTGATAACCCCGAAACATCTACTAAGGCAACTCTCGTTCTGTCCGCCTCTTGCTCCTGCTTCTCAAATCGGAAGAGCCAGAATCATATCCACCATCCCAAGATTGAGTGGGGGTAATAGTCTTTCAATACAAGACGATACTCAAAGATACCTCAAGACCCATCGCACATTTACAAGGCCAGAGCGTGTCTTTAGCACAGCAAGCGCGATGGCGGCAGCGCCGCCAGCTTCTCTAACCGATGCGGTGGTAGCCGCGATGAGGACACTGTTAGTAGCCTTCAAATGGCCCCTTGAGTGACCGATCTCTATTTTGCCCAGAATTCCAGATCGCAATCAAATATCAGACTAATATCGGTTGTACACAGCTTCCCCGAAGAGCTTGCGGATAGAGCGTGGGACAATACTGGTTGTAAGACAAGTCTATTTTATTTTTAATGACTCATGAAACTAACGCCGACGCAGTGCTTCTTGGACAAGCGCCGTTGCCGCCGTCCGCGGTAATTGAAAAGGGTGGTGGCACAGTGCTCCTAACGAATGACTTGACGTCGGCAGTGGTAGATGAAGCTCTGGAAGAGCGCGCTAATATGATTATCTGCTACCGTATGAATTCCACGCCTCACCTCTACATGTGCCGGGTCAGAACAAATGTCGCTAACTAACACGGCGCAGACCCGGTCATCTTCAGACCCCTGAAATCTCTTACTACCAAGGACCCAATGCAGACTCTCCTCTTGCGCCTAGCCGCCGAAAGGATTTCGGTCTATTGTCCCCACACGGCCATGGATGCGGCCAGCGGAGGGTTGAACGACTGGCTATGTGACATACTTCTAGACGGCGAACACCAGGTAAAACGCACGGTGGTCCAGCCCATCTCCCGTCCCCTGCCTGAAGGACACGAGTACACCGGATATGGACGCACGGTTGAATTGAGCCGACCTGTGACCCTGCAAACCCTCCTAAAACGGCTATCTGCCGGGATAGGAGGCCAACGTTACATCATGGTAGCCCTACCGCCAACCTTGAAGGGCCTCACCAACACGCAGGAAATCTCCAAGGTGGCCGTATGCGCGGGCTCGGGTGCTGACGTGCTTAAGGATACAGATGCGCAGGTCTTGGTAACGGGCGAGATGGCACACCATTACGCACTTCGACATACTCAGCTTGGCCAGATTGTGGTGACCGTGTTCCACAGCAACTCGGAACGCAAGTACCTAGAAACGAGACTTAAGCCGATGCTCGAAATCGAACTAGAGACGACGGCGTTTGGCGATACGCGCGTCGTCGTCAGTAAGGCGGACCGCGACCCGTTCGAAGTAATTGATGTTAGAGATTTAGCTTAGGTGCTAGTGCTGGCGCTGGAATTTAGATTTGACGGCCTCGCCGAGGTTAGAGCTGACGTGGTTACTATGCACCATTCGTCGAATTCTACCCAATTTGGTGAGCTGCATCAGGGGAAAGCGACAGGGGACAATGACGGGGACCGCGGATCAGGCCATCAATCTTGAGACTGGGGGTATCACAAGCCGTAGATACCCGTGAATCACGAATTATTCGTCAGATTCCGCCAATTCCCTTTGCTCGGTTCTCCTTTCAGAGCTGCGTCGCCATCCTCTATGCATGCGTCTACATCAATCCCGCCAACACCTTGCTCTTTCCATACCAATAAAAGTTCCCGGGGCATTTTCCACGCCTGCCGTGCGTCCTCTAACCGTCCTTCAGCGACGAGTGCTCGTACTTTGTCGGGGGCGTCTAGCACCTCGGTGGCGAGTTGTTTCGTTCGTGCTCTTCGCTTCCGCGCCTCCTCTGCCTCAGTGCTCGTAGCATCGGGCGGCGGGACCGATTTTCGTAGCGAATCTCGTATCGCCGAGGCTTGCGAGTAGATCTGAGCAATCGCCGGGTCGAGCGTAGAAGCCATCGGGTTCAATGGGTCCATATTCGTCCGCATCTTTATTGTCCATCAGCACCTTGACGTCCTCGTAGCTTATCTCCAATCCATCCCAAGAAAGCCAAGTGAAACCAAAGAACGAGAAAATGAAACACCAACCTTCCGTATCGTCTCCGTAGCTGTAATCAACTTGCTGTAATTGTCGTATACCAACGCCTTCTTCTCTGCATCCAGTGCCCTCGTCTCACCCAGAATTTTCGTGTACAATCGTAGCAGCTCTTCCATGCCGTTTTCGGCCAGCGCCTTCTTGACGAAGGCCTCGGCATCGAAGTCCGGCCTGTCCATCTCGCTCGGCGCGACTTCCGAGTACTGCTCGTGTTGCGGTCCGCCGGATGTCTCGCCGAAGGGATCGGTAACCTCGACGACGGGGGTAGCGGCGGCGGCTTGCTTCTTGAGGTTGTAGTAGGCGCGCAGGGCGGCGCGGTTGCTCTTGATCACACCCGGGGCGCGGCCGGAGGGGGACGGGGAGGGCACAGTGGCGGTTAGGTTGGGACTTCCGATCTTGGGCGACCCGATGGGTGAGCGCGAGGCGTCGAGGCTGGGCCGCGTGGAGGACGTCGGCGTCGTGCCTTGGTACGAGGGCATGCGCCGCAGGGGGTCGCGGGGGGAAGCTATCGTTGACATGTTTCAGGATAATGCGATTATGGGATAGTTTCTTCTGTCAATGATTATTGTCGTGAGGACCAATATGAGGTAAGCCGGCGGTCGAATACAGGAGTGAATAGGGATTGATAGTGATGATGTTGATGACGTGTGAAGATTACAGATTGGAAGGTTTCGTTGTAGGTTCAAGTTAGTGAGGCTTTAGTGCATTAGTGGCAGATCTCCCGGTGATCATAGCGCGCGAAGCCACTGTGGCGGAAGCTCCAGGGTTTGCTTTAGGGTCGCCCTTGCTTGCCGTATAATGCTTCCAATTGACATCACACTTCAACTTTCAAGGGTCTAGCTCATTAAATCTCAACCTTACATAGTAAGAGCTTAAATCAACATCCCCGATCTATATCTTATCTTTTTATTCCTTTATCCTCTTATGCATATATGCGAAGATGAAAATGGCAGAAGAAATGTGAATATGAGGGTTCGCATAAGGAAAGTCATCACCAAACACTCCTCATCACCATGAGCGCAGACCTCGCAGCACAAATCCGCGCCAGCTTGCAGAGCCAGGGTCTACCCACCCCGTCCTTAGCATGGATCCAGAGCGCCCTACCCAACCGGAACCCGCTCCCTCCGCTGCCGGCCCTAGTAGCCACGGTGAAAACTCGCCTCCTCGCAGCGGACATAACTAACCCAGCCCTCTTCGAGGCCCCCGGCCCCGCCTTCCCGCCTAACTTGTGCAATCCGGAAGTCAAGGAGACCAAGCTGCCCCGCGACGTCCCCGTTCAAGTCCTGGATATCGATAACCTGTCGAAGAGCAAGTGGGAGCAGGTCGAGGAGCTAGAGGCCATAGCGCGCGGGGAGCAGACTCGCGGGCGCGAGATCATCCGCTTGCCTACCGGGAACGAGGACGGGGAGGAGGGCGACGACGGCGGAGGCCCGGGGTCGGCTGCGCAGCAGGGCTCGTCTGGGAGGGACACCGCACCCAATGCTGGGATCGCGAGCGCGGCGAGGAGCGCCACGCACCGTCTCGTGCTGCAGGATTGCAGGGGCCAGAAGGCACACGCGCTCGAGCTGAAGCGGATAGACCGGATCGGCGTCGGTTCGCTCAATATCGGCGAGAAGATGGTGATTAAGAGGGGCGCGACGGTCGCTAGGGGAGTGTTGTTGCTGGAGCCCGCCACATGTGTCGTGCTCGGCGGAAAGGTGGAGGCTTGGCAGAAGGCGTGGGTCGATGGACGCTTGGCGAGGTTGAGGGAGGCTGTTGGTGCTGACGTTCGAGGGTGAGATTTTGCTTACCTAGCTATTGGGCATATATACGCTCTGCATAGGAGGTATGGGGGCTGTGGCGGTGTTGTAATAAGCTTATGAGCTTCTACGATGAATATTTATGGACGATATTCACAAATGGGCTTGATTGTAAACATGCTCGGTAGTAAGCAAGGGGCCGTTGTTGAAGGTGCAAAAGAGCTTCACAACATATAGATTAATAATTGTGGATGGGCAGAAGCAACTCTTGAGAGTTATTTTTACTCCTTCAATATCTACACGCAGTTTCATCTTGAAAACATGACGGACGGGTATTAAAACTATGAACTGCAAAGTATTTGCATACTTAGGTACATAGCACTATAGGTAGGTAGGACCTGGTAGGTTTCTCAACAATGGATATTCTGGACAGGTAAGGTTTGCAGGAAAACCGGGATAGGGCTCCTGCAGTACCTGAAAATTGGGTCCGGGGCGGCTATTTTTAGCGGACCCAGCCCTGGAGTCCCCATAATTTCCGTTTAAACACGCTATGGTCGCTGCATTATTAGACTTCAACTGTCCAACAACATCCAAAATTACCTAATATTCCAATGATCCGCGGCGTTTTCTAAACGAACACTCATTATACCTGCTTGGATCTCATTTACAATACACGGTCTATATAAACCGATGAAACGTTAATCATTCTAGATCTCATGAGTTCACATTACAGTCAGCAAGGGTATGCGAAATCTGATCTAAGAATATGTCTGCAAGGCAGTTCCCTGGACTTCTGAAGGTACCTGTTGTAGGCTCCATATTTCGCCAGGCTAGCGACAGCCGCCGCATGCGCGATGACGGTACGGCTTTACTGGAAGATGACCCGCTAAGCATACCGCTGGAGACTATCGAGCCAAATCCGCGCTCATCTCCTCGGCGGCCTGGCCCAGCAGCGTGGAGTCATCACCGCGCCAGATCGGGGTGGAATAGGTCATGTCAGCTCGTTATATTCATTGCCATACTAGGGGGACTGCTGTTAGCGGTATTATTGCCCCGCCGACACTCATCTGTTCCTGCTCCCATCAACGATGGTCTATTGCCTTGTGGTAGTTCTAGATACTCGATCAACGACGTAAGTCTACACCAAACTCCGGACTTCAGGCCGATTCTAACAAAAAGCATAAGCATACATGTTACCAAAGCAGTTTCCTATGCCCGGTTGTTGATAAAAAGCGCACATTGAAATGTGGCAATGCCTGTTATTCACCTCGCGACTTTTTGTAAGCCCCTCCATTAGCAGTGAAATTCAAATGCCGTACCTAACTACCTAATGATTCAAAGTTGCAATAATGGGAAGTTGGCCCAGGTTCAGGCCCCCAATCTGAGCGAAAAACCCCCAGCCCAAGACACAAGTCGGGGAACATGTACAACTACGCCCAGTTATCTCCACTTGAGCGACCCTCCATATGAGAATTACTTCATGTCCGACTGTAGTAGCGCAAGCCAAGTCGTCATAACAAGCCCACTAGCTGATAGCGATCTCAAGATCATCAGTCCGAGACTTCTCGTGAGAATCATAGCCTAATTAACCCAGTTAAGTACTGACATACCGTCGTAGATTGCTTGGCCAGCGGGGAACAGTGGCATTGTGGCGTATTTTTCACCAGCAAATGGCGTGAACGGAACGCTCGGCATAGGGCTTGAAAACACTACCCACACAAATCGCACCTTAGATCCGCTTGTTGGTGGCGTTGCTGGTATTCTAACCTTTAATTCCTCTGCAATACTTGACCTAGCCATCCTGGGGAGTATCAGGACAATAAGGGAGTTTATAGAAGGTCCAAGTTCCCTTTCGCCTAAGATCCAAGACGCGATCAAGATTGAACAATTACCCGATGGGGGTGTCCTGCTGAATCGTCAGTGGCTTGATAAGACAACGGAGACGTTCCTAACATTTCACACTCTCAATCAAACAGCCATCACTATTCAGGATGGCCATCCTCACTTCGAGAACGGCTCATATTCCTTCAACGCTTGGACCAATTACCCCCAGCTTGACCAACTTGGGGCGATGGATGTTATTAACTCCGCGTCCAAATCTGTCATCTTGGAAAACGAAGACGACGTAAAATCGCTCACCTTCCTCTCTTATAGTTCAAAGCTACTTGCTGGTGCTTGGAGATTCTTGACCTATTTTGGACGTGATAGTCTGATCTCTCTTCTTCTCCTACGGCCTATACTCAGCGAAGGTGATGGTGGAGCAGTGGAGGCCATTCTGGAGGCGGCCATCGAGCGTATAAACCCAAAGGATGGCACAGTGTGTCACGAAGAGACTATCGGGGACTACGCTTCGATATTGAATGAGCAGCAAGGTGTGGACAGCACAGAACCCTTGTGTGATTACAAGATGATCGATACCGATTTCTTCCTTTTGATTTCTATGAACGACTATTTTGTCAACTCAGTTATCGGAAGGGCTCGCCGTGACATCTTCTTCGCAAAGAAAGCATCGGTGCTTCCCGGAAATCGAGGGATCAGTTTCGAAAACCTTACTCTGGCTACTACAGAGAAGATTATTAGGCTGACTGCTGATTTCGAACAATCGCCTGTGAAGGAGAATCTCATTCACCTCAATAAAGGTCAAACGGTGGGGCAGTGGCGCGATAGCGGTAGTGGGCTAGGCGGAGGTCGCATACCGTACGATGTGAACACAGCTCTAGTCCCCGCAGCGCTCAGGTCGATCGCATCGTTATCGAGCAGCGGTTTCTTCCCTTCGCATCCTGAATGGGAATCTGCTGCTAGTAATCGTGCTGTACATTGGGAAGACAAGACACTTTCCTTCTTCCAAGTCAACATCACAGCAGAAAAAGCACAAGACCTTGTTAAGAACTACGTCAACGCATCAAGATTTCCAGGTGATGTTGACTTCTCCAGCTTGAACTCGTCGATCTTATTCCATGGTCTAGCACTCGATGGCAAAGACCACCAACCTATCGTGAAAGCCATGAACACAGACGACTGCTTCCGGCTTTTCCTTCTCAACAGCACCGACGAGGTCCAACTGTCGGCCTTCCTTTCTCAAGTAGCCGATAATATACTGCGCCCCTTTCCGCTGGGTCTTTCTACGACTGTCGGACTGGTCGTTTCAAATCCGGCTTACGGGGATGGATCCGTAGACGTAAGAGAATTCTCAGAGAGAGCGTATCACGGAACGGTCGTCTGGAGTTGGCAGCTTGCCATGATGGCGGCGGGGTTAGAGAAGCAGCTTGGGCGATGCGAATTCGAACAACTAGCGTTTTGTGCCGACACTGAGTTACACGGTCAAGTCATTGAAGCGTACAACCATCTGTGGGACCTAATAGACGCCAACCGTGAGCATTTGAGCAGCGAAGTGTGGAGTTGGATATACAGGGACAACGGCTTCCAATACACACCTTTAGGTTCCCTGCCGCCCCTGGAAGGACAGAGCCCAGTTGGTTCGTAGTTGACTACAGAGGATTCGAAGGCACCTAGCTAACTCGTATAACAGAAAGTGATATTCGGCAGCTTTGGAGCCTGACATTCTTGGCAATAAAGAGAAATAAGGTATACTCCAGGGTTTCCCAGACAGAAGATTCTGGGTCTCTTGTGCGGTGACTACAATGTCGAGGAGAATCCCTGTAAGGTTCGTTATCATTTCTTTCTCTTTAAACTCACACTAGCCAGGCGTCTGAGAGAGGTAACCGATGCATGAGGCCCAATCGAGGTCTCATGCTTCAGTACGTCCAACAACATAAATTAGACCTCATTTCATAAACTGCGAGCAGAGCTGCACATAGGTGGAGTTCTACCATATTTCTTGTCATGTGGCATAGCTAATGTCGAATTTCAGGATAATTACTTGTTAAAAATTCTTAATAAACAACCTACCTAGGTAAATGTGTACGAATCCAAAATTTTAGTGTTGGATTGCATAATTTGAGAAGCGAAAGTAATACAGGGATTCACTTCTGCAATCCCAGCTATCTTTCTGCAGGTTTAATAAGGTCTTTTTTGCACGCTGACAACTATGAGCTAGGCCGCTTCACTGGAGGCCAACATAGGACAACCCGATGTCACCCTAGAGACGGAATTGAATAGGCCAGAACAAAAAACGCCTAGAAACCCGTCTTTACTTTCCTAATTATGAACGTTTCAATGGGTTACTTGCATCGTTTCAGTCGTATGTGAATTATTATTTCGCCCGGGAAAATCTCTACCTGCTAGGCAATCCCACTAGCATACCTCAGTCTTTTATACTTATCTCATCGTCTTGGCAAGCAGTTACCTAGTCTAGGTACGTTTCAGGTCTACTATTTTCAGCTGACTGAGAAAAAGAGGTAAGCACTTACCAGGTAGGTACCGGCAGACGACTTTCTCTTCTAATTCCACCACCAGATTAGAAATACCCAGTCAGGCTACCGCATTAAAGTCACAATTCGAAAAGCCGGGTAAGCCCTAAATCTTTTGCGACTTTCGAGGTCGTTTCGAGAAGGATACTTTGTTGAAGTACCATTGCTAGTAGGTAAGGCTGAGAACTTGGGGATGTCTGGGCGAACCACGCTCGCCTCCTGCGGCCAATTTCTTTCCGACTGGAAAGGTTTACAGCCTGCCTACATCCCATTGACTCCATCTTATTTATGACCCCCAAGTAATATAGATACATGAAGGTACTTAAGCCAACTAATATAAGAGACTCCTAATATAACGACACCCTCCCCACTCACCCACCCTCTACGAGGTACTAGTATTGCTAGATTACTCTGAACTCGGTACTGACTGACTTGACCATAGCAATTATACACTTAACCAAATATGGTATACTCCCATGTAATATGTACATCATTTCCCCTGGTTACTCCTCTGGTCCCCCGATAACAACGATTTAATCGACCTCTAAATTTGCCCCAGGAACTCTGATCTCACCTGACCAGTTCGACCTGCCACGGCGATCCTAAATCTGGACCCTTCTCATACAAGGGTTTGCGTGTACGGGACATGATCAATTCTTCTCTTGTATAGGTAGACTTATCCACTTTATCTTCTCGTAGCGAGATAGGTACCCAGAAAACCTCCCCCAACGAGCTTTGAGTCAGCTCTGGATAGGTATGGGTCGTAAAGATGCGTACCTGCCTTAGCAGATCGTCGACAACCCGCGGCTTTACTCTTCGGGGCCGTAGATACGGCTAAGAATGGGGCGATCCTCTCCTGGAGTATACCTCCTAGGTATGGACCTTGTTTTATAAATACCTAAGAGCTTCCTTCATCTACCTCGACGTCTCTATCTCTCTAGTTCTACCATCTCCAAGACACTCCTCGATCATACAAATTCAACAGACACCAAAAAGCCACATTATTCTTGTCCAGAAACCCGCTCTACTCTTTTCCATCAGCTCCTCACTCTTGCTCCTACGCTTTTGGTTTGAACCTCGTCTAACATCAATATCTTACTGACCTCCTTTTCCACTACATACCACCTTTCTACCTCCTTGCAATGAGTCCTTCATCTTCAATGGACGTGAACACCAGCAATTACCAAGGCGCTCCGTTAGTAACACTCGATAACCAACCCTCAAGTTTTCTGCTGACGTCAAGTCTTCCTAGTAGCCGAACAACAACAACAACAACCACTCAAAGTAACGACCAATACACATTCCGCATGTCGTCAATTTCGGGTTCTTCTGCATCCGAGCATTTCACCGACCGTCTCGTAACTGGTACAAGTTACGCTACTCACCGATCCGAATTAGAGAAACGCGTTGCTGCTCTTTCAACGAGAATCAACAGTCCGACAACAAACACGAACGGCAACTGATATTTCCACAACTTCAACGTTATTATGTCGACCTCCTTTGCCAATGTGGGCAAGCCGTCCAAATCAGCACAGTGCATCGGAGCGGGTCTTGACCATCTTTCGCTTCATCTGGTTTCCGCTACCGAGATTCTGTATAACACCAATTTCTATTCTTGACATGTATTGCCACTTGGATGGTTACCTCTAGCGTCTGAGGTCTCATAGGTTTCTTTAATGTACATTGATTATTTCGTTTTTCGGGGGACTGTGTGCTAGTGGGATGAGTGGATAATGGTTTAGGTATTCTTTTTCGGTTTCGGCAAATCAATATAACGTTGTTTCCTTTTTAAATATTGTATCGTAGGATCCGCCCAATTACATCGGCGCGAATGTACTTATACTTGCTGAAAAGAATTATAAGCCTCCCTAACAACATTTTCTCACTGGAACCATCTCGTTAGGATATTCCTCACTAGTGTAGGCTCGATCCTAGTGCAAATTCCGGGAAACCCTGTTCCCCCACGTGCGGCAAAGAAGCTTAGAGTTAGTTTGCCCGGATCAGTCTGACTTGGCTCGGACCTCCAGCCGGGGGGGGGGCTTATGGCTTATAGCGGGACTTGGCAATTCGCCAGATGCGTACCAGATTAATCGGAGAGACCGTTGCATGCAACCTCTTCTATTAGGTAGGCTAGGTACTTCCCCGCGATCCCCCTGAAGCACATGCTAAATTGCTGAAGAAAGCGAAGAGCGAAACGCCGTTACTCATGGCCCTTCAAAGAAAGCCTGAGGCTCTTCCTGTGCCGTGGTATCTCAGACAAGCATTGATGGGTTACATTCAGATAGAGAGTCGGTGCTTCCAAAAGTTCCATTTTGGCCCTCGTTTTTAATCTAAGTTAATATTGCTATTTTGATTCATGGAAACAGTCGAAGTTTTCTCTCCTACCTCTTTTCACCCACTCCGTATATGAACAAAAAATTTTGACAGTCCTAGATGATATATCAGATCTAGGTACTAAATTAAGTGGCTAGGCATTCTTATAGATTCCAATGAACACAACCCACGGTCATCTACTTGAAGACATAAACCCGACCAAGAACCATAAAAGAATTTCTAATGCACTGTGACATACCAGATAAGCACGCGTGGTGCAACACCTAACACGAGGGAATGTAGCTTAGCACGGGGAATAATACTACTACCTACATAGTATGTATGTATGAGGGGCCCCGACCTGTAACGTACTAGTTGCTCTAAAATCTTAATCGATCGACGAATGAACTGAAGCATCAAGGTCTTAGGTCCCTGACAGGTTGAAATATGACGAATGGCAATCCCTGAACCTCCCAGGGCACCTGTATTTCGGTGGTGCACGTTTTGTGACCAGGATTAGCACGTGGCAATCAAGCATTATTAGACCTGACTATAACAGATTGGGCAATGATCACCTTCCAAAAAAAGTTCGAGTCTCCTGTCGTCCGATGGGGATCTACTCTTTACTTGGAGACACCTAGGCATACTTACATGCCTTACTTACGGTAACCCAAATTCTAATATGCCGGTGAAAGGCCACCACATGGACTTACATACTACCTACGCACAACATATTTCACGCGCTTTCCACCACAGCTACAGTGAAATGACGCGAGGTGCGGCGCTGTCTCTCTTTCTAGAAGGTGTCACTTACTTAGGACTTTGTGATGCTAGTCGAAAAGATCCCGGCGCTTAGAGGACGATGTTTTTAGAGTCTACTTTGAAGATCACAAGATTTCTGGGTACCTTGGTAGGTACTATGTATGCTGTCATCTTTTGTTCCCAGGTATATCGTGCTGATCCCACCACCCACCTGACACACAAGAGACATACGCATGGATATGTAACATGGATAACGCGCTGGCGGATGTTGAACGGCGTAGTTAAGCATACATGTGTGCTGTTCAATGTTCACGCGCCTCTGGGTGTCATGTATGTATCTATATGCTGCTTACATACTGATCAGGTACTTACTTCTCTACTATTAGGTGAGCCCTCTACTTACATAGTACAGGCTTACTTACATATTAGGTACCCATGTTGCAGAAGCAACAGGTCAATGGGTGACACCAGACCAAATCTAGAACGCCAAGAAGGTAGGCACCTACACTAACGTCACAGTGAGTGATTTGTGTGATCTGAGACCTTGTTTATTTTCCTAATGTTTGAATCAGAATAAGTAGGTGCCTAACAAAATATTCTCCTTAGTGTCGACATTGTCACATACATACATCCATACATACATGCATAACACAAGATTAGGCAGGTATGGATGTAAAACCCACGTTTTCAACCCGAGTCCGAGTCCCGAAAAATTGTTAGCCCTTGGTTAAGATCCCTACAGCCACGTGGTGAATAACGCAGTTACCCGCCGAGATTTGCTAGGATCGATCGGCACTTTGGAGCGAATTACTATGACGCATAATTCCCTAACTAACATCGAAGGACTCGATTAGCACAATCAAGGGGTTTCTCGCAATCTATTCAACGACAGCTACTTCGTGTACCTGGATACCCTATCCCCTATCCCCAATCTTATTCTCACATAATTAAGTAATGTTTACCAATGCCGTCATGTCGTGTGCCTCATGCCGAGTTTACAAATGATCTTGCATGTGATAGCTCTCGATACTGTATATTAGGTATGAATGTATATTGTGTCCGGTCGCTCAGAAACGAGCCCCTTGCTGAAATTTCCAAATAAAAATACTTGCTTTGTAACCCGGGTACTGTCCCATATGAGCGCTTTCTTCCCGACACCGCCGACACCGACACCGCCTCCCCCACCAACATCTACCAGCGCCTCGTTCTTACCTCCATGACCCAAAACGTTACTTACCGATGCCGAATGGGGTAAACTAACTCCCCGTCCTCATTCCCACGTTTTATAAAGCAAACGGCTAGTTCTTACCCCGTGAAAAAGCCCCGCGGCCGCCACTTACCCCCATCCAATTCCCCGGCTGTTCCTTCCGCGTACCGACAAATCCATTAGTAGAATCCTTCTGCGCATAGGTAAACCGTATCCCGAATCCTATACTCGGGTAAACTTACAAATTTGTGGACGCCACCCAGTGTGAAGTCTTTTTTTTTTCTCCTCTCTTTTTTTTAATTTGTCGGTCTCTTGAGGCGGCCCATTCCTGTCTCGGTTGTCTTCCGTCGGCACTGCCGAACCCGCTGGTGCATGTGCATGTATCAAATTCACACATTGTAGCGAGCCAGTTAAAACCCCCATAGCCCCAGAGACAGCTCTATAGGCACGGCAGTAATAGGTACCTAAACGCCCTGTCAGCGTTGCATTATCTGATACCGCTGCCCCTCCCGTGAGAACCTGAATTCGTCGATAAGTCCCAAAAGGTACCTGCTAGGCAACGCGTCTATGCAGATCACATGCTTCGTGAATAGCTATTTGACTATGTATGTAATCACACTTACCTACTTTACCTATCTACATTCGGTAGGTGCTAGTTTACGGCACGGATATCGCTGACTGTCATCGGCAGAATCCGGGCACCCCACGAATAGGTACCGCGTCTATAAGCCTATAGGCGGCTCTGTATGATGGCGAGTCCTGTAGGTCCTCGCGCTTCGCGTTTAACTACCCAGGAACCAATAGGTTGGAGCTCGAAACGTACCTAGGTCTAGCCGCCGAAAACCACTCTGTTAGGCAATTCCTCGCGACAACGCTGCACGAGTACGGCGTGCTACTTACCTTTTCGTCACCGTAGCTCATGAGAGAGCTCAGAATGGTGAGCATAGGATTTAAACTTCGGAAAGATACCGGATCTGATCACGTTGGCTCCCGACGAACGTGTATGCGGTACGTAAGACCCGGCTGCATAAACTCAATCATTGGGGTATCTGGGTCAAGCCGGGAGGCTCTATAGGTTAAATCCTTATATCTGAGACATCCAACAGGATCATCTGATAAGCGGAAGGTTTCTGTCGGCAGCACGTCTTTGCCCAAACAAGAGGTTTTAGCTGGCTTCGGTCAAGGCTATAATACTCCCGAGTATCGCAATTTCCTCGTGTCATGAGATACCGGGGAAAAAGTCTACCGTGAACGCTCTATGAGGGTAATTTCTTGCGAGGAGATCGCAGGAGGTGAAACTAATTCTGTAGTTCTATGTCCACGGCGATGGCTTCGCCGTGACTCCGACGGCCTACTTGAACAAAAAAAGGATATGTTCCGATAGACAAGGCAGATGGATTTGATGCCTTGTCAGTTGTCAGCAGCCACTCTAAATTCGTCGTGCAAGTGATGCTATTATCATGATGTTTTACTCAACTACGGTCTAGCTAGGCTAACTTCTGGAACACCCTAGAGGGGATAATTCCGAATACGGGGAAAAAGGGGGGGAAAGGGGGCAATCTGGGGGCAATCTGGGGGCAATCTGACGCCAAACCGCAAGTATGCATTTGAAATATCATGATCGTGACTTCGCTACCAAGAGCGAAGATGAACCTTCCACGAAGGATTCGTTGACCTTGGCAAGATATGGGAGTATATTTGTCATCTACTAGGCACCTTGCAAGGGATTCCAATATTGGTTTGAATTGAAACTTTAATTGCATCATAAGGATGCTTTTGTCATTGCAAACAAGGTTCAAAATGCATTCCTAGATATACGTTATCCATACGCGAGGCTGACTTGAGTATTACGACTAGATGGTACCTTCCTAGTACTCGTGAGATTTTGGATTTAGTTCTCTAGGAACATTTGCCTGCCTGTAGTGTAAGAGCTAACGTAGACATGCTACTAAATCCACGCATCATCAACCAACGCATAATCAAGACCCCCAAGATAGGTACCTACCTAATGATGCTGGATGGATTTTATGTACCTATATTGCTTTGACCGCAACTCTTAGATCATGTAAAAGGGTGACAGAAGCGACCTATGGTTACACTAGAGAGGTATTTCCATCGTTCCCCTGTGTTTATTTACATAGAATAAGAAATGAATATATTCCTTGATCCAAAAATCGAGACTAGTCACGGGCAATAATTCCTGCCGACCCTTCAAGACATCGGACTCATTTTCTGATTTTTATCGATATCCTATTAGATCGCATACAACATGACTGATTGTTTGTAAAAAATTATTGGTACCTTTATTTCGTTTATTGGAGGGCATACGGTCATACTCTTAAAATAAGAATCTCACATCTACTCAGATAATCAAGAGAAGGTTTTGAATCCTAGAATACTTATCATCACACGATAGGTCTCACTTCCACCTTGTCAACTGGTCTTGTGAAACATGTTAGTTTATCTGATACTAATAACTTTACCCATACAGCCCCGAATATGTTTAGTTTCTTGAGGCGGAGACAATATAAACCAGCAACTGGGAAAGCCCCTTTAGGTATCCCGTCAATTTAAGTTAGGCAGCTGACACACATCTGACATACATTTGGTTGATAATTCACACCCAAGCTTTTGCTTTAACATTGTGGACAATGTGACAGGTCATATATAGGTATTATTAAACTTGAGTTAGTAAATATAGACATCTTTGACATGGCTATACTCCTGATAATCTTATGTCGACACGATTCAATTATCTTGAACCTGGAGTTCCAGGGTCTTTTCCAAGGCTATTAAACAAATACTAGGCTATTGAGATAAGAGTTTTCTTTGGCGCGGAGCTATTTTCATGATCTTTCTGCCTCGTGGGAAACAGACGTCTTACCTTGATTCCGAAAAGGGGTTGTATGTCCCACTTTTCTGTTATACGCACTTCATTGATCCTCTACAGGAGTCAACCAAAACATAAAGAAAGCTGGAAGTCTCATGGATGCAAAGGTAGGCATTGATAGATAAGTAAATATATTATAAATATATTATAAATATTGTATGAGACTCTTGATCATGAAGTTTGATCTGCAATGGTCCTTTACTCTAACTGGTTAGGTATATCTTCAATCCCTCAAGTCAAGACTATTAGTAGGCACCTGTTAAGCCCCGGAAACGGCCTGTAAACACCGTACTATAACATAGTATACTGTGTTCCTAGAGTTATACCGTCTGAGCGATATTAAGGCAATCAAGGTAACAGTGAACGATAGGGCTTAGTTGAAACTTATGTAGATAGCCTGCATAGAAGCGTCGGAAGTACCTTGCGTATATGCAAGGGCGTCTGCCTCATCTCACTAGGTACTGTACCTGCTTAACCTTGGAACTGCTGTGCCTCCAGGCACAGCACATTACAGCATTACAGAGCTTGTCTAAATGTAAGGTACACAGCAGCTACACACACCTGCGATGCACCACACAAGATCCATACATCCAGCCCTATTTTTTCCTTCTTTTATTCTTTGCAGATTGGCGTTTTGACCAATACCACCCTCCATAATATACCGGCATGCCGTCCAATCTCTTGCCTCCGTTGTTTTCCAAATTCTCATTCCGCGTCCGAGCGCGAACGTGAGCGGAAGGTTACGTAACCCTAACCCCAACCACTACGCCTCAGCGAACCCTCGAATGAACATCCATGGATTCCCCATCCTGCCGACATGTGGCAGCGCTGGAGCACCGGCGGCGGGGCGCACATCAACCTAAAGCCTTAAGGTTACCTGCCTCAGGTCACCCACACACACCCTACCTATCAAACCTTACCTATTCCCCGGGTATCTGAAACCCGCAAATTTCTGCTTGCTGCTGGCCCGCACTCACCCGGCCGCTCGGCCGCCGTCCGAACATCGAATCGTATTTTGCTCGCGTGCGTCGTTGTCGATCGTTATGTAACGTGCCTGCTAATCATACCTGCATACCTTAGGTAGGTATCCATATCTTACCTGCCTACAAAGCCACCTGCTACACATGCCCGTGATATTTAGGTGTCTATGGAGGCTGTACCTTCAGCTATCTTACATATCGACATCCATCCATCCCATGAATACATACAGGTACAAGGTCAAAAATCCAAATAGATGTAAAATGCGGGTCTCGCCTCACCAAATTAACCCCCAAAGCACAGCGTACAATATCTCACCATTCCTCACCTGCATATGAGAACGGAATTATTAGCCCATCCCATCCCATCCACCACCACCACCACCAATATGGATACTATCTCACCTAATTCGGCCCGCAACCCAACCGGCACTCCGCGGAGAAAGAAAGAACCGCCACCGCCCGCGATTTAATCAATCTGAAACCTCCAGCTACTTACTTAGGTACCTACCTCTCAGCCGGAATCGAATGAAGACTGCGCAGTCTTGGCATTCTCATTTTCAAGTACTCTACAACTAACCACCAGAACAACAACTTGAAATACTACTTAAAACTCTTAAAAATAGATTGTCATAAAGTTCAGAAGCTGCGTATTCTGAATATATTATCTATTATTTTGCTGCTTTATTATAAGATTTTACCTTTGTTAAGCCCAAGATAGCTTTGCCAAGACTACGCCATCTTCATTCGATTCCGGCTGCCTCTTACCTATCCATGAAAATCTCCGCGTACATAACTCAAAAAGTCGAAAGATATGTCCCCGCCTTCTCCGTCGCATAAACATGAAACATCCGCCCCCGATTCTATTTCTTCTTCCATGCTTATACGAGATATGAACCCCCCCCCCCCCCCCCCACGCACCTCGAAACACCACCGCAAAAAATCGATCTTGTACTCGTAATGTATCCTTATTATAGCCCTTAAATTAGTAATCTATAACGCATCTGCCTACGTATATCACACACACGCATACATGATGACCCCGTCTGCAGGAGCTCTCTCCCCCGAGCCGCGTCGGCATCATCAACGCCGACACCTTTCGCCGGATATCACTCAAAACTACAAATTTCCCGCATCACGGGGGCCGAATTTCTAATGACAGTAGGAGCGTACTAAGCAGCAGTTGACAAATACTAGATAGATGCCGTGTCTATACATATACTCATATCAGCATAGCAGCAGCAGATAGACAAGTGTTGCCACCCGAACACACAAAAAATAAACGCAAGCATGCCTGCCCTGAGGCGACACATTTCGGCCCCGAATCAGGTCATCTATCTCTATCCCAACCTCGTTGCGAAAGAATGTCTCTATCTCCACATGATCGGATAGGTCCTGTGTAGGATATCGCGCGGTCTTCCACCTGCGGCCCTTTTTATAGATTTATCTGTATAAGGGTGGGTGGATAATAACGGCTTCTTCGTATGCACAAATGAAGTTCTCTAATCCGAGCCCCGACAACCTTTGCGCCGCGCTTCTCTATGTTGCTTCCCGTCCATAATAATCATAGCTTCGATTTCTCCAGTCATTGTGGTACGTGGCCTTCAAGCCCAGCGACAGTAGCCAGGTTGACCTGACTTAGTTGCTCATGCGCCTCGCCACTCAAGCCAACTCCAGCTAGAAGAGCTATGGCCTCGACAACATCCAACGGTTCCAACATGTGCCACTTGGCGAGAGTGACCTTCGTGCTAGCACCGATAGTAACGGTGAAGACATGGTCAGTCTCGACTTGCGTGCCGCTGAGACCGTTCAAGGCCCGGAACATATCCTCATCGGTGAAGTCATCACCCATACAAAGTACGAATTCCAGTTTTCCATCCTTATCTTTCTCGCCTTGGGAGTCATTTCCTGATGGGGCTATATGCGCAATATCGGAATTGTAATCGTTGATAAGGCGCTTGGCGATCTCGCCCTTGTTGATGAAAGTAGGACGTACTTCGAGATTGGCCTTGCCTTTCATCACATCGACGTCCCACTTCTGGACCACGGTCGCTTCGAGTTCCTTGTACAGCGTTTGTGATGAGTGTAAGCCTTGTTCAGGATCTGCTTGACGATAGTGCCAAGTCAATGCGCATCGCTTGCGCTCTATGAATGAGCCTAATCAAAAACCAGTTAGCAAAACACAACGTATACATATACGCGAGGACAACGTACCAGGTACACGGTCTGTGTATTTTTGGAAGATTTCGACCACATCCGCCTGCCAGCTCATGTCCAACTTCTCGGCGAGATTCTCCCACGTGTCATGGCCCGGATGTCTGATAAAACTTCCGTGCTCGGCACTGAAGCCCAATTCTGAAATATGACCTAGGTGCTGCTGTAAGAAGTCTTGATCTCTACCTGAGATGATCCATACAGCATTGCGGTGGTCCGCTGCTAAGGCCTTCAGCGTCTGGATGACACGTTCTGACGGAACAGCCGCCTGAGGATCTCTGACAATCGGAGTTAGTGTGCCATCATAGTCGAACATGAACAGACGCTTGCTAGCTTGGCGGTACTGTTTCAACATGAGCGTGCGGTCGAGTAGCGGTGTCACGTTCGCGTTCTTGTTTGATGCCAATGTGCCAACGAGCTTCCGTAAGAACTTAGCAATCCAGCTTTGCACGTTTTGCGTGGTGACATGTTTATAGAGACTCGACTGCATCGATTGGCGTTTTTCAGCAGACATCGTGAGGGCGTTGTTGATTTGGTGAGCGACATCAGTGAGGTCCCAAGGGTTTATGTGTATCGCATCTCGCAGACTTCCTGCAGTGCCGCTAAACTCCGAGAGGATTAGCGGGCCATGCGTGTCGCGCTGACACACAACATATTCCAGACTGGTAGTGTTCATTCCATCCCTGACCGATGTGATCAAACCAATGTCTGCGGCTCTCAATAGCGCGAAATACTCTTCTGGGGATAAATATTGCGGATAATGCTGTACCGGCGAGAACCCTAAGCTGCCATAAGTGCCATTGATTCTCGTGACCAGCTCACTCACTCGGCTGGCCACTTTGTTCTCCGGTTCCTCCCCTCCTTCCTCAATGGTGTTGGGTGAGGTGACCTGAACAAGAACAACCTTCTCTCGCCATTCGGGGTAGAGTTCCAGAAACCTTTCGAATGCCATGAGTTTTTGGGCGACACCACGGACACTATCCAGCCGGTCACGACCCACAATGATCTGCTTGTCTTTGTAAAGCCCCTTCAAGGCGTCGTACATATCTGAGACTTGTTTTGACCATGCCATCTGTTCAACCTTGGTCACATCGATGCCAATGGGGAAGACACCGACTTCTACACGGGTCCCGTACGCGTCGACGCCAACCGAGTCCGAAGGGAAATCCAATATTCGGGTACAACAGCTCGCGAAATGACGCGAATAGCTATATGACTGAAACCCGACAAGATTGGCACCTAGCATACCTTCAAGGACTTCCTTCCTTCGCGGTAAGCATCTTAGGAATTCACTACTGGGGAATGGACAATGGAGGAAGAACGAGATATACATGTTGGGCATTCTTTGCCGCAACATGCTAGGGAGCAACAGCAGATAATAATCATGGATGACTACAATGTCACCAGGCTTGTAGATCTCGATAATCTTATTGGCGAATTTCAAGTTGGTGCGGAAGTAGTCTGCCCATTCAATGCGCTCAGATCGGCCGTCATTGGGCTCGTGTTGCTTGTAGTGGAAGAGGGGATAGATCGTGTGTTCGGCATAGCGTCTCCATCGGCCTTGGTCATTCAGCCGGATACCATCGTCGCTCGTCTCGGTGTCATCAGCGAGCCATACAGGAACAGTCTTAATCCGTTTATCGTGGGACAACAGCTGCTCTAGCTTCGCCTGGTGCTCCTGTGGAATCCATAAGCCGTCAACCTCGGGAGGTGTCGGCGGTGCTTCGCCATCCAACGGTATGGGGGCGGACAGGTGATTTAGACCGGGGATATTTGAAGTGGTGTCTGGGATGACGTTCGATGGGGACAAAGATTCGGCAAGTGACTCGATTTCGCCTGTCCAAGCAACCACAGTATGGTTCCAGGGCGTTTCATCGGATGAAAGGTAAGAGAAAGCATCGAAGAGAGCGGATTGGCCGCGCCGATAGCCCAATTCCTATCAGTAATTAGTCACGCAACAAGCTAACAGTAGGGGTAAGACTATACTAACCCAGTTGCCGCTCTTGTGATACTTGAGAGAGTGAGGGGTCGTAAATGTAGCCGAGATAATATTGCCACTAAGGGCTAGGTCAGGCGCAGCAGCCTTTATCTCTGTGATAGACTCCCTCCGTCCACTCAATGATATGCTCATTCGTCGCAAGACCTCACGATCTGAGCTAGCCCCTTGTACTAGGTTCGAAGGAGAGGATACGTCTAAGGGGCCTGTCGCAGACTCTTTGGAAACATTGCTGCCGTTCTGATTGAAGTAGCTAGGGCTAGGTGTTTCGGCAGATCTGATGTTTGCTTGTGACGAATAGGTCGAAGGTTGAATACCGGGAGTTACTGGCACTCTCGTAACAGCGCTTCGCTCGTGGGGTGGCAGATCGGACGAATCATCAGAGTCGCTCTTTATAACCGACTCGAGAGGAGTGGAAGACATTGGCTCGGTCTCTTTGACAACGTCGCTAGTGGTGTTGAGCTTGGCTTCTTGCTTGAATTCTGCCATTGTTGTCTTAGCTTTATTTATCACGAGAATTGGATCGCGGCGTAGAGTCGGTATGTATAGGTAAACGGTTTAGACAGCGGTGACGCAGAATAGAAGACGTAAGGGTACACGAGGATAGCTATCTAGAGACCAGTGTAGCAATTGATAATTAAAAGATGGTTAATAGTGAAAACCAGGAGTGAAATTATGTGAAATTATGTGTGAAATTATCGGTGAAAGTTGTGACGGGTGAACCAAACGGTGAAGACAGCACCAATGGCTGTCAAAGCCAGAAGAAACAACGTAGGTAGGTTAGGTTGGCATAGACAAGTTCAAATATGGGTAAAGTACAGCTTGTACAGGTAGACAGGTAGGGGAGGTAGAATCTAGTGTAGAGGGCTAGAACAGCATAAGCTCATAGCGGGGCTCGTCGTCATTGTGATTATTGGTTTATTTGCAGTTATTTTCCACTTTAGGGAGGATAGTGGGGCACAGAACCAAGTGATACTATGTACCAGGTTCGTGATAGTAGCGGAGAAGTGGTAGAGAAAGGTATAGCATGTGTGATTTGTATTGGACGTATACTAGGTAGTATGTAGCATGTAGTATGTAGTATGTGTGGTAAATGCAACCTGGAGGTTTTGCTCCAGGCCTTCTGGGCAGGATGTGGGTTGGGTATTACCTGAACGACTGGGCAGTTCCTTTGAAATGCACCAACCACTGCGCGAAAATCTTCTCAGCTCACACAGCGAACAGTGATCAGAGCCAGTGGCCCCGGCCTTTCTCGTCCTAGATCGATACTTGAACGGTTCGTTCTGACTACGGCACTACCAAATGTAGGACCGCACTGGTGGGCAGATCAGGTACAATTTTTTTTTGAAAGTGATGTGCTTAGTTTGAATAAATTTTATGTACTAAATATTAAACGAGAAGGAGGCGAGACGAGACAAGACAAATGAGATGGACGTGACGAATGAACCACTTTCAATGCCCGAATGCCACGAGGAACAAGGAATCAGATAAGTCAACCCTATTTTAGATTGATACTACTAGGTACCTAGGACACCTAGGACACCTAGGACGCACAGAACTTGGTGGATGAACCCGGATCAGACCAACAATGTGCTAGAGGTATGTATGTCAAAAGTGTGTAATCAAAATGTAAATGTAAGGCGGTGATGGATGTTAGATACTAGGTAGTGGGGTAATTATCGAGAGCCTGTGACACTGGCACATGCTGAAAGACAGGCTGAGAATTGTTTGTGGAGTTTGTGGAGATTTCCCAAGGATGTGTGGATGAGTGGTGGAAGTATGGAAGTAATCAGAAATTACAGAAGAAATGTAGTAGAAAGGCATGGAAAAGCACTGGCCAGGCGCCCAGTGGGCTGGCGGGTTATTACAAGTACGTACCTTAAACCAATGACGTAGGCGGAAAGAAAGAAGGGTGTAACAAGGATTGCAACAAGGATGCAATGGATGCAATGGATGCAATAACCCACAGACCTTGCAGACCTTACCTAAAAAAATAGCCTGAATCGGATACCATAGAGGGAAGACCGAGGCAGTTGCGAGGGTATTTATATTGAAAACTTTGAAAGATGAGACGGGCCTGACGGGATGGAAACATAGGAACTAACGACCGAGCGGGTTTACGGTTATCCCCATTGAGTTTTCCAGATCATGGACATGGATGAGCTGGGTACTTTGCTTATACATGCCCAGACGCATTATCACGCATATATCTGGGCGTACATGTGGGATGACGAGGTAGTACCACGGTACCTGGTGTTCATAAGCGATATCAATTTGATCTTTATTGGACATCTTGATTCTTAACTCCTATCAGGCGAGACAGCCTAAACCGTTAATGGCATTTTAAACAGTCCCGACATAAAAAAATGGCGTCACGACGATGGCATTTACAAATGCCTACTTCCTTCCTGCTAGGTAGGTCCTAGGTACCAAATTACCAAGTATAAAACCCGCTATGGTATGGTAAGCCATTTTTGACCAAAATATATATCCATATATGTATCTCCATGGTAATTGTTCCCATGAAAACTGCATCTCCCCATACTACCCATACTACCTAGGAATACCGATTGGAGGTATGTATGAGCTATGCAATGATGTCTAAAGTCCTGACGGGTAGGAGCCCTTATTACGTTCGAGACCGGCCTATGCACAAATGGCTCGATTGCAGACAAACGGCCCGTTTTCGGGCTTCATTGGTTAGAAACTTGGTCAAGAACCCGCACGAAGTTTCCAGGAAATCTAAACACTTTAGATGAGGCATATACGCATGAATTGTCATCAAGTTGATTGTCGTCATGGCATTATGTTGTATTGAGCCGGCCGTGTTGGGTAATCTCGAAATGAGGGATTAGATAGTGAGGGCATTCACGGCCCGGTAAACCCCGCGCTGCAGTCGGTAGAACTGTTGATTATACGAATAAACAACCCGTTTATCTTGAAGATATGACTAGATTATAAGCTGTTTGGCCGACACCCTAGCAGCAAATGATTGCCCCAGGTTTTAGTTTAAAACTGATAACTCTTGAGACCGGGTATCTCGAACCCCTTTTCACGGGGGTCATGAGGTTCATACATGTAGATCCTGACATCAAGCCGCAAGTAGCGACTCATTCTCATCATCTACCAAGATTTCCAACAACACTACCCACCATAACTGCCACCTCTCGATCCCACCCACTGCTTTTCTCTGGGTCTCCCTTAGGAGCTTTCCCCTTAGTAATCGCGACAGTGCTAGGAGGCCGGCTTCCCCGAATAACGCACTCCCTAATAGCCTCTCCTACACTGTTCCTATTCGTCTTCAACGTACGTGCCGAAACACCACCGCGATTAACGATTTCTTGTACTCTTGTTGCGAGGCTACTTGCCATAGTCCTCCAAAAGTAAGATGCTAGTGAGCCGGTCTCCAAGTACGCCAGTAAATATTGTAAGAGGTTGGATTTATCGGAAGAGGTATGTTTGTGCGTTGGTAAGAGTGGGTGAGGCGGGGCACTTGTGGTAGAGAGGATGATTTCTAAGGCGACTATATTTTGACACCGCGCCGAGACCTCTGCCAGCGTCCGATCTAGGGATGGAAGTGTCGCAAGTGACCTTGCTAAGGATGCGATAGAGCTTTGTAATGAATTGCGCAAGTAAACCTCGAGAGCCTGTAGAAGCAACTGAGGAGTCCACTTATCAGGTTTTGTGCCAGGTATTGGTGATATCAGGTAAAGGGCGATAGCAGCAGACGTGATTCGCGACTTAGCTTCCTCACTCTGCGCAAATGTGGTGGTTCCTGAAGCAGAGCCGACATTGAATTCCCGTACAATCTGCTCCGAGGTACTCCTGACAGACCTTTCGATCGGCCCTATAATGATTTCTTGTAGACTTTTGATTGCATTCATTTTATCCAAGCCATGTCCTTCTTCGCCCGGCGCCTTCTTATCGAGTATCTCCCGCAGCGACAATAACGTATGTGCACATCGTACCAAGGCTCTGTGGTCCTCCTTCTTCGAGCCTGACCCGGACGTGCCTAATTCTGCATGCTGGATTTCAAGCTGTCGGCCCAATTGAAGACAGCGGCCAACTGACCTACCCAACTTCAGGGTCTCCCATAGTCGAGCAGCAACTTGGCGCACCTCGTCAGCTTCGGCATGCTTTTGTATGACTTCCTTCTCTAGCTGTTTGTAGCTCTCATTCAAACTCTTGACTTGGTTATCGATTTCAGATATTATCCTTCCGCTCGCCTCGGTTTGTTCGGTAGCATGCGAGAGGAGGGGGATCGCAGAGCGCGTTGTGAGGAGATCTATATTGGAGTCGACCTCTTGAGCATCGAACAATACTTTAGATAACGGTGTGGAGAGATCTAGCGGGGTGTCATTTGGGTTATTTGTGGCGAGGACAAGACTGTTGGCAAAGGACGAGGGAGTGAAGCTTGGATCAAGAAAGGCTTCATAGTCGACATACGATGCATCTTCGTCTTCGTTAGCTGCCATCTGCGCGATTGACGCAATTGGGACACATCCAAGGTCCCAAAGAAACTTCTCTTTTTTAGGTGCTCAGGTGTGATGTAGGTAAATTTAGAAGGGTCGCTAGGTACAAGCAGCCCCGGAACTGTTAAACCTTACCCCACAAATTTGCCAAAAAGGAATGGAGCCATGAAAGTTACAAGCCACAATGCTACTGCCTCTATTTTAGCCACAGCTCCATGTTTAGTTGATTACTAGCACTTCGTACAAGGTTTAAGCATTCTCATCACATTCTACTTCTAAACCTTCAAAACAATACGCTTAGAGTAATTGGACTGGATTTATTCATTGGCTTCTTGCATTTCGAAAATGTATCGAGTTTCGATTTCAGATACCGTAGCTCTTAAACGCGGCGTCCTGTTTCTTCTGAGGAGCGCCTCCAGCACCTCCAGCTGCGCCTCCCGCAGCACCGGCAACACCACCAACCGTGCTTCCCAATGAGTTTGTCACGCCGCCGACTGTGTTTCCGAGACCTTCGGTAGTCTGTCCTACAGCGTTGCCGACTCCTCTTGTAGTGGAGTTCAATCCCTTGCCGAGTCCTTCGGTTGTGCTACCTAGCGCACCACCGACACCTCCGAGCAGACCTCCTTGGCCTTGGGCTTTCTCGCCGCCTGTGAGGATATTGTCAACGCCGCCAACAAGTCCGCCGAGGAGACCACCACCTTGGTTGTTTGACATTGTGGATGTTTGTGTGATTGTTTTGGTTTCGGTGCGCAATGTAAGTTGAAATTGAACAACTAGTAGTAATGAGTCTTGATCGGTGAGTTATTGATTTTCAACAGACGACTGATTCGGTTTTGTTTTTTTTGGATTGCTGATTTCAAAATGGTTAGATCGCATTGTATGAAGCACTTCACCTTATTATACAACTTCGGGAAACAATTGTATAGCATGATGTCATGTTCTTATCTAAGGGATCGCGTTCATCAACCTGATCGAAACGCCACATGAGCGCTACACCTTGTGGCTTTCGTCAGATCCTGAATTGGTGTGGCTAGAAACTTGTTTTGTCCACATCCTCGTCAAACGTGAGAGCCAGGGTTTGGTTTCCTACGGACCATTCGGATTTGAGAAGTTGAGCTTGCGGCTCGCAGACCTTTCTAGACCGTCGCATAATTCGCCGATCGAGATCTGCAGGTCTACGTAAATCGTGCTAACGGAACCGTGCCTCGACTGGCGTCATCTGCGGAGAGATCATCGATGATCGATAGATCTAACGACACGACCACCATCAAATTTAAACGTCAATTGAAGAGATATGGTCGATGACGTCGTCTCACAATCGGTGATTGGAGATCCGGGACTAGGGTTTGAGCTTGAGTTTCGTCACAGCTGCAGCGTGGACTCCTTCAGCCCACGAGCACACAGCTTTTTGACTTGGCAGCCTGGCAGCTTGGTGCTTGGGTACCACACCCGACGAAGGCGTCCAACAAAGCGAAACAAGCCCCGGAATGGCCGGGTCCTCACACCTGCGCCTATGTACCCTTATTATTAACACAGACGAAAATGTCGAGTTCTGACATTTTGCTCGGATGAATTTCGAGGCCAGTTCTAGGATTATACGCACGGGTTATCCCAACCCTGGTGTTGTCATATTGAACCGCTACTTTGAATCTATATACATGCCACAGCCATCTATGCCGCTAATAATATCAAATGTGCCACCCAATAGCCAAAATGGTATCGATACAATGCCAAAATACACTCAGTAGACGAAAACGAAGTCCTCGTTCTCGAGATCAGTCAAGTTGTCGAACGCTCTATCGCCAGGTCTTTCCACGTCATCGGCGGAAGTGGCCGCTTCATCCGCATTCTTGACGTCTCCGATCTCGTTGCCACCCACGGTCTTCTTCATCGCCGCGGCCGCAGCAGCAGCCGCAGCTACTTCCTCGGGAGAGTCCAAGCTGGTATCCACGATAACGGCGGGCTTTCCCAACGCCACACGTCTCTTGGCGTGGCTGGCGTTTAGGTATTTGAGGTACGCAAGCGCGATTCCGCATATGACAATAATCGCGATATACAACGCTAGGTTCGATCGCAGGCCTCTTTCATATCCCGGTGCGTCCTTCTGCGTGTATAATAGCGGGCCAATGACGTTTCCGATAGACTGGCCAACGAAGAGGATGGCGTTGGTACACTTTTTCTTAGTGTCACCGGCGGTGTTCTGCGAGGCTAAGGAGTAGATCATGGGAGCTAGGAAATGTCAGTCACTGAGCTAGGACGCGTTCCATCATGAGAACTCACTTATTCCTGGGTAAACTGAGATAAGGTAATATCCAGCTAGAAGAGCGCCCTGGTGCGAAGTATCGCGGGGAAGCACCAAAAGCATCACGCAGCCGGCTATTGGAGGTAGGCAAAGACCCATGATCACAGGTCCCTTCATCTTGATCCTCTGGGCTAGAAAAGCTCCACCTACGGTGGCAACAAGTTGCACGAATCCGAAGGGAATGTTGAATAGGATGGTCGTGAACTGGTCGAATCCAAAAGTTTTCACGATCAGCGGTCCAAAGGTGGAGATACCACCTGACGGGATGCTAATGGAGAACATGAGGGCGAACCAAAACCAGGACTTGGGATCGAGCACGGCCTCCTTGAGATGGTCGTTCCGCCATTCACGCGAAGCTACACCCATCTGGTTTGCACGCAATCGTTCGACGGCGATCAGCTTGTCATTATCGTTCAAAAACTTCGCTTCTACCGGTGAGTCGGGCATGAAGTAGAACATGACAACGCTGAAGGCGACAGTTATCAATCCGAAAAACATGAATATTATCTAGGTTCCGTTAATAAACTGGCTCGGGTTGTAGTAAAGCAAGATTGGCGCGGCCAAGTACCTGGTAGGAATGAAGGTGCGATGTTACGTGTCCGAGGCCGTAGGTAATCAAGCTGCCGAACTTTGTTACGTTAGCTACTACAAGTTTCCAAAAGGTATTATTGAGGTTTACTTACCATGTTCGTGAATCCGTTCATAGCGCTGGAGAGCTCGAAGTTAGCATCGACTACTAGGTACCCAGAAAATCATGCGTAGCTGCTACTTACTACCAGTAACTGGTTCTGACAGTCTGTTCTCGTCTCCTCCACCACATCTGCGTAATAGCGACGAAACTAGGCGCAACACTCGCCTCGAACACGCCGAGGAAGAATCGCGTGGCTAGCAAACCACCGAAGTTATGGGCAGCTGCCATACACGAGAGTGAAATACCCCAGAACAAGACCATAGTACTGGTGAATTTCGCAATGGGCAAGCGAACCAACAGCCAGGCCAACAACGGTTGCATCACCAACTGCGCCAGGTAAACAATACTGCCCAGCCATGAGTATTGGTCGCCAACGAGCCCCGTGTCAGTGATCAGGCCGAAGACCGACGCGTATGCGAGGCACGACTTGTCCAATCCCTGGAGGAAGTAGACCGTCAACATGATGGGCAAGATGACAACATCGATACGTCGCAGCACCCGCGCGGAGTCTTCGGGTGTGACCTCGATCCGCTGACCTTGCCCGTGCTTGGCAAGGAACGAGGCCACGATATCCTTATCACCAGCATTTTTGCTTGCCCGCCGTTCCTGTGAGGGAGCCGCGTGCTCGATCTCTGCTGTGCCCGCTGTTGTAGCACCCATCTTGGTGCGTTATGTGCCTGGGTCCTATTAAGTAAGGTTTTCTGCGATGTCTTCGTGATAGGATCCCGCCGTGCCCAAGGGCGGGCGCTCTCTTAATAAGTTAACAAGGCGGCGCCGACCCTTATCGGCAGCTGGTTCCGAGGATTGGAGATGTTGAGGGTAAGGATGTACGTAAGAGCGCGTGGGCGTGGTACCGGCTCCTAGGGTCGGTAATGAGGAGTAAGTCGTAGGGGGAAACGTGGGGACTCCGCACGCCTTTCCTCATCTAGATATTCAAGACCGTGCCTTTGCTCGATTCGTGATGGAGAAGGATGGGGAAGGCGGTTTCCACCAATTGACAGGCCTGTCACTAATAGAATCACTTTTCGTGTCCGGCGCCAGCTTCGGTTTACGGGATAATGATGCTGGGAATAACTACCTACTTAGACTAGGCCAGGCCAGCTTCTTCAAAAGCTAAATAAGTGCACCGTAAGATTATGGCACGAGGCAAACATAAGTGTAGATTCTTGGAACCGGGTGGGCGGATTCAAAGATATATTCCACTTCCGAGGCCTTCAATTGAATATCTAGCCGAGCCAAGCCATCATACTTCACTACCTACGCCTCCGCATTTGAAGCTATCGAGCCCGAGCCCCAAACTTTCTAGCGCTACCCCAACTCACTAGAAGAGAGGGGATTCGCGGTCGAGCCCTCTTCAAATCGGATACTCATTAATAACATACGACTAATAGCAAAGATTTTATTACGCTACCTACCTATATGAATGAAACTATTCTTGATGTTGATGGTGGTCAAGTTGGCATCGGAACTCTATAATTTACCCAGAGAGATTACAAGCCGATATCATGGGAGAAGTATAACAAGCCCTCCTTTATCGCATTTCATCGGTTTCCACGATCCGTAACAAGATCCAAACTCTTATCATCGATCGGTAAACTTAAGATGGATAAAAAAAATAGTTCGAGAACGTGTTCTCGTCAGAGCGTTTTCGCGAACGTTTGGATGTAACCTTAGCCCCCAACGCTAGTATCATTATGGTCCCGAGGGCCTTTGACGCTTGGGACTCGGGATCAATAGTCGGTCTGTGGAAGCGTCGGCTTTGTTCTCAGCACGGGGTTGCGGGGAATGCTTAGGTATATTTATGACACATCTGTTTATCGGTATACTGAGTTATAAGCTTATGTAACCCCTTCATCAACATTGAAGACATGTACGCTTACTAAGGAATAACAACACACGATATATAAAAGAATAGGAACCCTGCGTTGTGTCAAAACGACACGCGACAGCATGATACTTGACCCTATAAAACCACCTTGTCCTAAAAATGAAACTGATGAAGACTCAAGATCAGGTTGGTTCTAGTATTTGTATGTATTCGATACTAAAAGATGCCTGAAATTCCCGGAGACCTATAGCATCTAGTATTTTGAAATCATATAGAGGTCTTTCGAGTCGTGTTGGCGAGCTCTTATAGAAAGATGTAAGGGACCGCAGTATACCTTGGTTCTTTGAGCTTTCTATACGTGGGATATGAGCTGTCGCTTGCATGATAGCTTCATGTCATTTTTGTCTCCTTGCTTGATCAGATATGAGATTGCACTGCATACTATGGAAGTTGTCATGGGTCGACAAACATCACCGGTTCGAGTCAGTTTGTCCTCATTTAAGTCTGTCAGCCAACCTGACGAGTCGCCAAGAAATCAGCCCAAACATGCCGATGCAGAGGCATCATATTTCCCCCCCTCGTGACTCTTTTCGATAGCGGCGGTAATATCTCGAAAAGTTTGTTAGTAAAAAAATCTCGGCAAGGGATATTTGTGTTTTTGAGAAATATAGGATTTCAGGAACTTAGCACTCGAATCAACATGTGGTTTGGCATTAGTTATATACAGGTAGGCATGCACGGTGATGACATTAGATAATTGAGACATGGTGGATGGACGAGTAACATATTAATAGCAGCTAAAAAATCACTCTATTCGGAATTGGACGTGGCTTAAACAATTTATCAGGTAGGATTGGAAATGTCATCTTGCATTCGGCAGTATGAGGTTACATCTCGACTTGGCGCATGATGCGCATCTTGGTAGAATTATATTAAGGAAATAGCTAATTCAAATATGTGGTTTCATTTCCGCCGGGTCGGAGAAAGTGTCTATACCTATAGTATGTTGGGACATTTTAACCGGCGTGTATACTAGGTAACCTAGGGAAACACATACGTCAGGAAATATTCTATTGTCGATCTCTGATGTGATGCGATCAACCGGCCAAGACTGCAAGTTGTTGTGTTGGGTTAGTCGCTAGGTACGACATTCCAGCTTGCGAACCTTTTGAGATTTGGATGTCGGGTACCTGAGAAATCTGAACGATGTCGTTCAGCTTTCTTTTAAGAATAGCTTGGCACCTGAGCGGGAGATTAGTCTATCATGGCGCGCCCCTAGTTCATAATACGTTCAGGAACAAGATTGTTTCTATTGGTAGTAGCGTACGAGTTCTCGATCAATGGCACAAGCTTTGCTTCTTTTTAGGAGAGATCTAGATTGGTCAGATTGCAAGTCTTACAGCAAGCTACTAGGTAGGTAGGCGGAAGGGCGGGCGGCAAGTGTTGAAGGGACTTGGCGAGGCGGCATCGAGAAAACCAAGCATACACGGCACTCGGACGGTGCAATTTACCATTGGTTTCAACCTCATATGTAGTACATTAGGTAGCTTTAACGCGCGTACATATCCGTGGATGCATATCGAGGGAGTTTTTGAGTAGGATTATTGATCCTATCGGCGCCAACGACGCCAACGACGCCTAGTCTTGGTCGCAACATTTACCAACATTGAATCCCTAGTTGGAACTATTATCCCCCTTTTCTCTTATCAAGCTGCCATCGAAATAAAAAATTTTAAAATTGGCTGACGAGTTGTCACGTTAACTTACCATAAAAATACATTGTTATGATTGTTGTTGATGCAAGTGTAGAAATGAGCAGAAATCTCGTATTGATGAACGCCCGACGGCCCCCATGCAAGGGGAGGGAAAGGAACCAGGGGTCATGTACCGATTCGGCATTGATGGAGCGAAGATCGCCCGGGGTTCCCCACATTGGATAACTGATCAAATCAAGTTTACGGTTTGTGAGTTTCGTAGAAGGAAATGGAGAAAAATGGAGTAAGGAATGTACATACTACATACTACATAGTAACTCCCGTGAGGATTGGAGACGGGCAGGATGGGAGACTACGATCGGGATGGACCACGGATAGAGCGATCAAGGGCGATAGAGTAGGCGCTATGCAGAGCCTTGGTAGAGCCCTAGGCCCTAGGGCTTAAGGTTCTTCCCATCGCCATCCCCATTCCCATACCCCCATTCTCCCATTCTCCCATTCCCCCACACGCTTCGCGCTTATGCCGATAATTCTCCAATCTTTGCATATATCCCTTGAGATGTGCCCAGATGTGCCCAGATGTGCCGTGCAGACGGTGCCGCTTACTGACGACGGCGGTCAGACATTTATCACCCGAATTCTTTACGTCGTGATCACGCGGTGTTGTTTATACTACTACACTACCCTACTAATGTACCTACTAAAGTCTCCATCTACATACATACCTCCCATACGCTATCCATGCCTACATGCTTAGGTATCAACAAGGTTAGATGAGATAACTGTTGACCAACACACTCGAAGACTAGGACTGGAATGTGGTCAGCTTGCATGGTTCGGCATTAGTCACACAGCCTTGAGCAGGGACGGTAGATGCATGGAAGTAAAACATTTTCGGGTCTGGACGCGGGACGGGGGAGTAGAGGAGTAGGGGAGTAGGGGAGGGAGGAGTGAAGTAGGGGCAATGGAATCTTCGTCAGATGATGTCGTGGAATCCCAATAAACCAGCTCTACACACACCGTTACAGTGGCCATCCTAGGCCTGCAGATATATGAAGGCCGCGATGCCCGCGTTGCAAGATGCTGCTCTCGCACGCGACCCCTTAATCAAAGCGACATCTCGTCCGCCTCCCGCTCGGAGCAATCCCAGATTCTAGGCTTTGCAATGCTCCCGACCAAGCTTGCCTTCTTGCTTTGCCAGCTATTAAGCCTCGCACTAGCCGTAGACCCTACCGTCAACTTAATATGCAACAAGTACTCAGGCTACTCGACGCCGAACGGCATCACACAATGGCTTGGCATTCGGTACGCCGCCGCGCCACTCGGTGATCTAAGATTCGCACCTCCTCAAGACCCCCCTTGCAATTTTACCGCCACCCAAGACGCCACCCAGGTGCGAGCGTTCCCTACATTATTTCCGATGTCTGAATCCTTGCTAACACATCATTTTCTAATATCAGCACGGACCTATCTGCATCTCAGTCGGCTCATCTCCCCCCAGCAGTGGTACGTCGGAAGATTGCTTGTTTCTTGACGTGTACGCGCCAAGCAATGCGACGCGGAACTCCAGGTTGCCGGTATTCTTCTTCATCCAGGGTGGGGGTTTCAGCGTCAACAGTAACCCGAATTTCAATGGCGCGGGCTTGATCGAAGCTAGCGACTACAATATCATTGTTGTTACCTTCAATTATCGCGTAGGTCCCTATGGCTTTATTACCAATGGCAACCGAATCAAGGCCAACAATGGGCTGCGCGATCAGCGGAAAGCTCTCCAATGGGTAAATCGGTATATTTCAGCATTTGGTGGCGATCCGAACCATGTCGTTTTAGGCGGAGATTCTGCCGGTGCCGCTAGCATCAGTCTCCAAATGATTGCCTACGGAGGCAGGAATAGCGGCTTGTTCCACGGAGCCGCCGCTGAGTCGGTATCGTTCGCTCCAGTTCTTACCATTGCGCAGAGTCAATATCAGTATGACAATTTCACGATGCGACTTGGCTGCAACGGCAACGGTACTGATTCTCTGGCCTGCCTGCGAAGCAAAACATCCACAGAATTGCAGACGGCGAATCAGGTATGGCCTTATCCTGGCTTGAGCCAGGCGCCTATATACATGTGGAATCCCGTTCTTGATTACGACTTTATCACCGACTACACTTACAGTGCATTTGCTAAGGGAAAATTCGTCAAGATCCCCGTAATCTACGGTGACGACACCAATGGCGGAACAGTATTTACACCACAGACTACATCGACGCTTGATCAGAGCAATCAGTGGATTCGAGCCCAATTCCCGAATATAACGGATCAGCAACTTCAGACGATTGATGAAATGTATCCCAATCCAAACGACTCCTGCCCCAGCACCGGATGCTACTGGAGACAGGTCAGCAATGTCTATGGTGACATGCGCTACATGTGCCCGACATTGTATATATCGTCGGCCATGGCTAAATACGGCGTTAGCAGTACATATACCTACCGATATAATGTCGAAGATCCGACACAAGTAGCACAAGGGTACGGAGTACCCCACACCGTTGAGCTAGCTGCTATTTGGGGGCCGCAGAATACCAACGGAAGCCCGCCAACGAGCTACCTATCCAATGGAACTAATATAGAAGTCATACCCGTCATTCAAGCATACTGGACCAGTTTCATCCGTACACTTGACCCGAACACATACAAGGTCCCAGAGGCAGCGACCTGGGAAAAGTGGGACCCGAACGAAGAGAACAGACTACTGTTTGAAACTGGAGGGAGTACGACCATGGAGAATGTAGATGATGATACGAAGACGCATTGCCAGTTCTTCGCGAGTATAGGTGTCGACATACAGCAATAGAACAGGTTCTTAGGTACATAAGTATCTTAATCATAATCAAGGGGTAGTCCATACCCTTCATAACATATCACCAAATGGACATGGGATACTACGGTTGTGATATGACCAGGGGCCGCCTTTGCGATGAAATATGTCCCAATCCTTGCTATTACCTAGCCGAGAACAATTATGAGAAAGTCTAAACTAAAACATCCTCTCTGTGGCGGGGATTTACGCAGCTCCTGGCATTTGGCGAGGATAGACTAAGCGTAGCATCTCTAGCCAAAACCCGACTTAATACCTAGGTCCTACATGTCCGTTCGGTCGGAACAGTCGGGCAGAAACATTTCCTCCAGCATAGCCAACATCTCGTGGCGCGATCTCCGGCTCGTCTCGACCGCCTCGTCGACGGACTTGTCCATCTCATCAAAGGCGGTATAATACGCCTTGCTCTGCCACTCACGTTCGTTGACGGCTCCGCTAGTGTAGTGGCTGTTGAACTCCGTCTCTAGCTGCGCGTAACAGTGCCTGTAGATGTGCGTACTTGACCGTCAGCTCGTCGTTCTAGTCTTGGGACGTCTTTGCGGCGGCGCTGAGGTGGAGGATGAGGTCGCTGACGAGCGGGTCGATGTCGACCTTGTGCGCGCCGATCTTGGACACTTTTGTGCGGTGTCAGTATATTAGTGAAAGGTGAGAGGTGAGAGTATCGGGCCCGTTGTGGAGTTGGTTTGGTGAAGAAGTTTTCGGCGAAGTACCTAATTAAGAAATACCTTTTGCGGAGTATCTCCGCTAGGGTTAGTGGATGAATACATACATAGGAAGTCGACCTGCGAAAGCTCGTGGTTGTGGGGGGAGTCGTTGGAGTCCATCGTGAAATGTTCACGAATAACTGAGTGTATATTGTAAATATATATAAACGCGTCCACATAGGCAGCGGAACCTAAGCTTATTGCTCCCACGAATAGACGCAAAGGTTTAGTATCAGGAGATACTATTAAGATGAACGATGCTTGCTTTATCGCGGGGAACTGAAGCTAAGAGGTTTCCTTGGAGATGTTGACGGCATGTTCGCAAAACGATAGGATAAATATATACCTACCTCAAGGATGAAAGTAACGATTGATGGCTCAGTGAGGATATGACACATACTGGGGGGAATCATCAATAACCCTATATTCAGACTTGCGAAAGTGTTCAAAATTTCGAAAAGTCGGCCATTAAGATGGTGAAGTGGTGACGAGGGTCGATATCAGGGGCACACTCTGTTTTATGCACTCTAATATCTAAGAGCGATTTGTGGTACAGCTAGTGATAACTCTCATATGAATTATCGAAGATTGTGACTTCTCTTTGCAAATTTATGAGGTTTTAATTGTTTTCTAACTTCCTTGGGCAGCCTGTAGCTTTACCGAGTGACAAAAAACTGAATGTCAACTCGAAAGTTAGTTCTAACTCATCGGGTTACGGAATATCACGATACTTACAATCCAGGCCTCTACAACCTAGCCTCAAACTCGTCCGAATCTCTTCGTAACTCATCCTTGACCTCCCCAAAGTCCATACGTTTCCCAACCCTCCAACTTATATCCACGCCAGCAGCATCATTCCCCTCCTTCCACTGCCACCTCTCCCTCTCCTGCCGCCCCTTTTCCAGCACCTCCCTCACCCACCCTCCAAGCGTCGGCAACATCTTAAACGCATGCGCCGAGTCGCCCGTCACAGCCACAAGCCCCTTCTTCCCCGGCACAAAGTCGATAACGTACTCGCTGTCCGCGGTGTCCGCGCACCAGCACACGCGTCTCCCCACCAACGGCCTCTCCGCCAGCGCCGGCAACGTTTCCCGTAGCAACCGCCTGACCATCGCCTCGTCGCGCGCCGGGATGAACGCGTTGTCGGCGGGGGGCAGCGAGAACCCGGACGGCGTCGCGAAGTTCGTGTACCCCGCCATGGCGGGACAGAGCTTCAGCAGGCCCGTACGCGCGTCCGGCTCGAAGAAGAAGCCGAGGTCGCGCGCGTACGTGACCGGGATGCCGCGGAGCCGCGCCGCTTCTCGCGGCGTCAGCTGGATGTGGGCGACTGGGGATGCGATGGCGACGACTTGGCGTTTTATCTGCGGCAGGATGGATCCGAGGGATGCTCCGAGGGCTAGGATCGTGGTGGATGCCGTGTAGGACGTGCCGTGCGCTGTTAGGGCGCCTGTGCAGATATCCCCGGATGCGGAGTAGGTTAGGGCCTGGACTGCGGAGTCGAGATGGATCTTCACGCCTAGCGCGATACATGCGGAATAGACTACCGTCATGGCGTCGGCGGCGTGGGCATATCCCGCGTAGCTGTTGAAGTACCCTTTCCAGGGCATGGGGCCGTCGAATGCAGGAGCTACTTTCCGAATATCCTCCCGCGAGTTTATCGGTGTGATCTTGTCGCTGAATTCTGGGCGCTGGCGGATGGACTCAAGAGACTTCTGGAGTGACTTCTTGGACTTATCAGGGGCGGCAATCGAGTTGCATAGAAGGTAGCCAGTCTCATGGTAGTAAGGGGCGAAGAGGGAAGATTTCCAGGCCGCCATGGCCTCAAGGGCTAACTCGGCATAAAAAGGGTCCTCATATTCGGCTCTCAAGATCTTGTTTAGATCATTTCCAGCGGAGAGTTCCGGAGGGAAGGTAGCTGACTTTTCGAGAACGGTCACGTTGGTATAGCCTGCCTTAGCCAGATGGTAGGCTGTTGATAGGCCAAAGGTACCTGCTCCTAATATGAGGATAGACATTTGCTTATCCATATTCACGACTCCGGGTTAGTGGGTTAGACCAGGTACCTACTATATACGCTAACTTATTAGGTATGTAGTGAGCGACATTGGGAATTTGTAATTCAACTTAATTCATCACACCATTAGAATATACGATGCCTTTAATTCGGAATCTTCTCCTATTTTACACTCTTCCACCGATCCATTTCCCATCTTATCTGGAGCGGTTTCGGGACGCAATATCACGATATCGGATGCGATTTACGTACGTTAGGGTGTTCTTAATCTTTCTGCGTCCATGTCGTTCGAGATTCAGGGGTAAGTACCTCGGTACTAACATATGTACATCAAATATGTATTGATTGGTGCACGGAGCCGAGGAAGCGGTAAGCGACGTGCATATGCAGGTTACCCTTTGGTACATAGTACAAGATCGTGGGGAAATGGAGATCGGGAATCTGGACCACCCAACTCCGATCTTCCCTTATCTTGAACGTTGACATTGATAGCCTGCTTATCTACTCCGAATCCACTAACATGATAACGACCACGGCGTTGTGCTACCTGGTACCGGGGTAAGGGCTACCTCCTATCTCCAACAACTCAAGAAAGCCACGAGACAAGTGGAGTGTAATTACCCCGACTTTGCAACTCTCCCGACTCCTCACCTTCTGCTAGTGTATGCCGTGTATGCCGTGTATACTTGTTTGTCTATACGTAGAAGCGACGGTGCACGCCATCGCAGAGTCCCATAGATAATCCACATTCATATCCCCTATTGATCATATTGATCATCAATGACCCCTGCCTCGAAGATGCGGAACCCCACCAAGACCGAGTTGCGAACACGGACTGGGTGTCGGAAATGTCGAGGTGAGAAAGATCGCGTCTTCAACTCTCCCATTTCCTGCATCTCCTGACGTCTCCCAGAACGGCGAGTCAAATGCTCAGAGGAGCGCCCTATATGTCGTCATTGCCAACGGCTGGGCTTTACTTGCCGCTATGAACTTAAGCTGAGTTGGCAAAATATCGTCTTACTTGAGTGTCGTGAGGATGTGTCACCAAGATTACCCAAGGACCTGGTGGTCTCCATCCAAAGTTGGATGTTCTTGAACACCACCCAGACAGACTATGATCCGGATAGTCTCGAAGCAAATATTGAGCACCAACAGGACTGCGTTCAAACGGAGGATACCGAGTATCAAACAGATGAACCTTCGCCCTATCAATATATCTCCCCATTTCGTCTGGGGGAGGCCGAGGGTTATCTCTGGAGCTACTTCAACGAATATATGACAACTCAAATTGTCATAGACCCCGGATTTAACCCGTATAGGGATATTGTGTTGAAGATGGCTGCTTTCTCCAAAGAGGGTCCCCTCTTCCAATGTGTGCTAGCAGCATCGGCAAACCAACTTCAAAGTATTGGTCGAAACGAATACAAGCATGCTATGTGGCTCCACAGAGCTAAGGCATTGCGTCTTTTGAGAGCAGAACTTGCCCATTTAGCATCGAGAGAAGCATATGGGGGAGCCAATGGGACTTCCAAAGATCAGATTATTGCCTCCACCATTATGTTAACATTTTTTGAGGTAAGTAGATTAGAGCCTACTCTGAATACTAACTTAGAAACAAGAATAGTATTGATTCAGTGACTTAGATTTCAAAAGATTGCTCGAACTCGTGGACCGTTCATGCCGACTTTGCACGAACATTCTTGGCTTCTCGCTTGAAAGACCTCAGCACTTTAACTGCGGATCAAGAGGCTCTTCTTTATTTCGCAGTGACGTACTTCGTCTCACACGATATCCTAGCGGCTACAGGAGGTACACTCATGGAGGCTGCTGAAATGGTTACTGAGATGTGTAAAGCCGTGGATAAGTCGACGATTCTAGCCCTCACAGGTTGCCCAAGGGATTTACTCATCTTGATCTCTGAAATCAACCAGATAAGTTCGATAATAGATCAATCCAATGAGAAGCAACTTTCGCCCGCGTTGCAGCAACGTCGGGACAAGGTTGAAAGGCTTCTCCACCAACTACACCAGAATGTCCCTGAGCAATTTGCATCACTAAAATCAGAGTTTTCTGTCATCGCCGAAGTCAAACGACTTGCAGCTATGCTGTATCTATATTCACGCATAGATAACGCTTCGCCATATGAACCAAAGATGATTCGAATCACATCTCAAATCCTGTCGCTCATTCCGAAAATCTCCCTTCGGACCCACACTGGTCTTTGGCCCCTTTTTATTGTGGCGACATTGGGTGTGCGGGAATGTGACGAAGATAGAAAGCTGATCTTGAGCCGACTTGCAGCTTTGCAGCAGACCAGACAGCTAGCAAGCGTCAAGAAAGCTAGGTTAATCATCGAAGATGTGTGGAAATCGCGAGACCTATGGCCTGACAAATCGCAAGGATGGAGCATATTGCAAGGGAGAAGACATGGTGCGATCAGTTTGGCATAATTCATTGCAATCATTATCTTGAAAAATATCAATATTCTACGGCGCCTGATCGTTGAAGGCCTTCCCCTGATGCCAAAATCGCATCGACCCGGCGGAGTTCAAGTGGTGTAACGGAAATCGTGCTGCTTCTTATCCGTGATGTCCACGAAAGTCTCCGCCATATCATCAGAACCTTCCGCCGGCTTACCATACTTACGATCCCTAGTCTTATTCTGCCACGTTGCATAGAGCCAGTATACAATCAAGAGAAGCATACAGACGCAATAGCTGATCAACATTGCGACAACCCCGCTTTTATAACGAGGGGCTTCCTGGCTTCTGAAGGTCTGAGGCCCGATGAGATTGCCTGCAGCATAGCCGATGGTGACGAGACTGTATGTTATGGCCTTCTTGGTCACTTGTTACCTTGAGTTAGTGTATATGTTCGATCTCGAAGTAGTGGTCACTTACTGCCTGCGGTATTCGCCTGGATAAGGGATATGCCAACGATATATGGAGCTGGTAAGAGTCAGTTTAGCTTTGTAGCACGTATCGCTGATGAAACTCACGCCAGTAGAAGTACATGAAGTACAGCCCCACCATTTGACCAGGGACATTTGTACGTGGCAAGCCGTATACCAAAGCAGTACCAAAGATAGGGAGCAGCAAGGAGATGCACGCGGTTAGAGCTCGTCGGTTATGCCACCTCGCGGCAAGGTATGAGAAAGCCCAAGCGCCACCAGTGGCTACAATACCGAACGGCATCGTGAGCAAACTGGAGACCAGAGCGCTATAGCCCAGATTGTTGATGATGATCGATCCGAATGTCTGGAGTCCGCCATTGGGAATGTTGATAACGATGTTGAACAAGACGATTAGCCACACCTTGACGTCGAGCAAGGCCTCCCATACTTGGTCCCATTTCCAAACCCGATTAGCAATTCCAGTCTTATTGGAAGCCAACCGTTTTGTAGCATGGTACCTCTGTTCCGGCGTCAAGAAGAACGCGTTCATGGGACTGTCAGGTAGGGCGAACCACAGGAACAGCGAGTATAGAACATTGATGGTGCCCGTCAATAAGTAAAGATATTGCCATTTCAATAGAGGTGCTGTCGCAGGAATGTACCCAATAACCCAGGCGAAAAAGCCGTTGAAGATCGATGAGAAATATGCGAAAATGACTAAGGGATTAAGGCGGTTAGGGAGGGACACAGGCGTGTTAAAGATATTGGAAACTCACTTCCATTCCTAGGGGGCTGTTCCTCTTTTTTGTAGAATGACGCAACAAGTACTGTGAAACATGGGACGGATATCGCTTCAAGAAATCCTAGGAGAAATCTGAGTCCCATAAACCCGGACCACGTTCTGCATGCCGCATAACATAATGTACAGCATGACCAGAGAATAGAACCAGTAGCGAGGAGTTTTCCTGGGGGGAATCGCTGAACCAGCCATGATGCTGGGACTAAACCAACCAAAGTCTGAAGAGAGATCAGCAACTTAACGCACTGAGTTATTCCAGATTTCCACTTACACCCAATGGCAAGATACTTCCAAGCCAAGAGTAATCCTGTCCGGTAAATCCATTGTCCTTTTGGAAACCGTACAGCGAAGCGGTTCCAATTTCTACTTTATCGACGGCGGCAAGAGTTGCGCAGAACACCAGCTATATGTATAACATCAGCGAAATGTTGTATCACGGTTACATCTTCCAATCGTGTGACCGGGGGTATTATCTCATCGCATGTTGGTGCTCAATGTTCTGAAGACTCACCAATGGAATCATCCAAGAATCAATTTTCTTTACTATGACCTTTTCCTGCTCAGGAGTCATAGGTCCGAACTCTTCATGATTGGCGAGATATACCGCTGCCTCATCCAGAGTGCTGTCGTTGGCCATCTTTACCGTCTCGCCGACTATGGTCGAGGTGACTGGCTGGAGGGAATCCTCCTTGACGTCCTGAGACATTGTGTTAAGCAATTGGCAAGAATCCGGACAACAGAGCCACTTAGAGAATCCTGAGGATTGGAGGTGTCTGTTGCAGATCTGTCTCGGCGGATATCCGATTCATTTCCCTGGACTTTATAGACAAGATCGTTTCACAACATCTCTCGTCGGCACCAACAGCTTATCAATCCGGGGTTAGTCTCACTAGGGCCCAGATTCAAGAACGGCGAGTGAGATACCATCTTGTGATACTCCACATCTCTTCTTGACCATGTTACCATGCCAGCGCCAGTTTCATGAGTCAATGCGAACATGTTGCGTCAGAATAATACATAAACATCTGACCCCGTACTTTGGGACAGATTAGCTTACGTAGCGGTTCCATGATAGACAGGAGAATATAGCTCCGAACTCTTACAATTCCTTGGTAGGGAAAGATAGTGCAATGTCTATTGGAGAGCCTACATGGTACGTAGGTGGCTTGACAAGAGGCTAATAAAGGTGATTGGCTAGGACGCCAAAGAAGTGGCGCCGCGATAAGAGCCGAGAATTTAGGAGGAAGTTCGAATCGACGAACATTAGCTTCCGAAACATAGTATGTGGTATTCATGTGGCACTGTGTTTAATTACGGCGAGGAGATCCACATCTGGATGGGGGCTAGGGTCGCGTTCGCGCTGGTAATCAAGATTATCTCGTAGCAAGCTATACACAACATGATGCATAGTCTCATCAAAGCTCATCATTTGATTTACCGGCAACATGGAGGCAATTCGAAACGACGCCCCAAGATGCCGGTATCCTATCACCGGTCGGCAGTCCTCTTCCGGTGCCGGACCATCTCCGAAGTCTTCGTGATGATGTAGTAGATATATCAAGGCCAGCTTCCTCAAGCTTATCAACACCCATGTATCACGCAGAATCTCCCATCCATCTCAGACACGCTCGCAGCCAAGATGGCCGTCGATACAATCCCCACACCTGTCCAACCCAAGAGCGTCAAGTTCGCTATTGGTCAGTTCATTCACGTTTGCTTTGTTGCCTGTAGCTAATGATACATCCCAGACCGAGGTGGCACCTTTACGGACGTCTTTGCTGCTGTGCCAGGTCGAGAAGACATAGTACTCAAACTATTGTCCGTTGACCCCGGTAGCTACGATGACGCGCCGGCAGAAGGCATTCGACGAGTGCTGGAGATGATCTCTGGAAGACCTGTTCCACGCGGCTCTCCGATCCCTAAGGATTTAATTCATTCTATTCGAATGGGGACGACTGTCGCTACAAATGGTGAGTACCTGCTTTCTGCCACCCCTCTTTATTGCGGGGTTCTAATATGCCCTAGCATTACTGGAAAGAAAAGGAACGAGACACGCATTCGTGGTCAATAAGGGGTTCGGTGACTTGTTAGAAATCGGCTACCAATCAAGACCGAAGCTATTTGACCTCGATATTAGGAAACCAGAGCTGCTCTATGACAAAGTGGTCGAGGTCTCTGAACGCATCACTGTCGAAGAGTTTGACGAAGATGTCACGAAAGACAGCCGCCCACCGCTCCAAGAAATCCCAGGTGTTCTTGTGAAGGGTATCACCGGTGAAATCCTGCGCATTATCCGCCCGTTAGATGAGACAGAAGTACGGGAAAAGTTATCTCAACTAAGGGCGGATGGTATTGATGCGCTCGCTATATGTTTAGCGCATTCGTACATTTACCCATTCCACGAGCAGAGGATCGCGGAAATTGCCAAGGAAGTGGGGTTTACCCATGTTTCGACGTCTTCTTCAGTTGGCGCGAACATGATCAAAATGATCTCGCGAGGTAGTTCCGCTTCTGCTGATGCGTACCTCACACCGGAGATCATCCGCTATGTGTCGGGTTTCTCAAAAGTCTTCGCCGACGGCAATTTAGATGGCGTATCGTGTGAATTCATGCAATCGGATGGTGGATTGGTCAGTCATAAGAACTTCAACGGCTTAAGGGGTATTCTTAGCGGCCCTGCGGGAGGTGTTGTTGGTCACGCCAGGACTTCCTACGATGGAAAATCTCCCATCGTTGGTTTCGACATGGGTGGTACTAGCACAGATGTCTCCCGATACGGGGGATCCTTCGATCATGTGTTCGAAACAACAACAGCAGGAGTTTCTATACAGTCTCCGCAGCTGGATATCAATACCGTGGCTGCTGGGGGTGGATCGATGCTTTTCTTTAGGGATGGACTGTTTGTGGTTGGGCCGGACAGTGCCGGAGCTCACCCAGGACCTGCTTCTTATAGGAAAGGAGGACCACTAACAGTTACCGACGCAAATCTGTTTCTTGGGCGATTGATACCTGATTACTTTCCCAAAATTTTCGGGTCTAGCGAAGATCTCCCACTCGATACCGACATAGTGGTAAAGAAGTTTGAGGAGCTCACAGCACGGATAAATGCAGAGACCGGACGCTCGATGACTCCCCTCGAGGTTGCGCACGGCTTCATTGACGTGGCCAATGAGTCCATGAGCCGTCCAATTCGCGCCCTTACCGAGGCTCGCGGATACGAAACTGCACAACACAACCTCGCGACCTTCGGCGGAGCGGGCGGCCAACATGCTTGCGAAATCGGGAAGAAACTAGGTATCAAGAGAATAGTCATCCACAAGTACTCTAGTATCCTTTCAGCTTATGGCATGGCCTTGGCAGAGGTTGTCCAAGAAGCACAGGAACCGAGCTCCGAGATTTTGTCTGAAGAAGCTTTAGTTCGACTAATGGCCCGCATGCAAGACCTTAAAGCGAAAGCTACCAAGAGCCTTCTTGCTCAAGGAATCCCGGAGGAACTTATCGAACATGAACAGTATCTAAACCTAAGATACCAAGGAACCGACACTAACTTCATGATCCTTGCCCCGGCTGATGGTGACTGGAGGTCAGCACTCGAGAAGGAACATCTGAGGGAACTGTCATTCGTCTTCCCTAGTGACAAGAAGGTTCATGTCGATAATGTGCGAGTTCGTGGTGTCGGAAAAAGCACAGAAGTCAGCCACGATAACTCGAAGCTTGTAAAAGAACTCAAGTCTCACGCCGGTTTGGAAGTTCAAGGGGGAGAAGATACAACCGTAAGTCTACCACATGCAGCCCTGTTAGTGGGCGTTTGAGAGTAGCACTTACTCTTTGTAGGTTCAGGCATACTTCGCGACAGGCGGCCTACAGCCAACTAAAGTCTTCCGACTCAATAAGCTTGCCCCGGGCAGCGTCGTATCCGGGCCGGCGATAATCATCGACAACACTCAGACCATAGTGATTGTCCCTGGATCCCAAGCGCGAATTCTGTCCTCGCATGTCGTAATAGATCTGGTTGACGAGAAAAATCAGCAGTCTGAGGAGGAACACGAGCTCGTAGTAGATCCGATCAAACTGAGCATTTTCGGCCATCGGTTCATGAGCATTGCAGAACAGATGGGCAGGACTCTGCAGAAGACGAGCATATCAATCAACATCAAGGAGCGCCTAGACTTCTCCTGCGCTATCTTCAGCCCAGATGTACGTTTTACGAGTTTCTTCCCAGTCCCCTTATCCGAGAAAATTACTAACCTTGGCTATTGAAAAGGGCGACTTGGTGGCAAATGCACCGCGTAAGTGAACAGAACATTTTACATGGATTTATGACCTAGTTCTAACTTTTCTCAGATGTTCCCGTTCACCTTGGATCGATGTCATATGCTGTCAAATATCAGCATATCCTTCATCAGGGCAAATTACGGCCCGGTGATGTGTTGGTCTCAAATTCACCAACCTGCGGAGGCACTCATTTGCCAGATATTACTGTCATCACCCCTGTATTTGACACGGACGGCAAGACAATCTGCTTCTACACAGCTTCAAGAGGTCACCATCTGGACATCGGAGGATACCGTGGAAACTCCATGCCGCCGTAAGTGCGCTCCAGTAGCTTTCAGTCACGAGGCGTTATTGACATTTATTTAGTGATTCTACTGAATTGTGGCAAGAGGGCGCTGTGATCGATTCCTTCTTCCTTGTTCGCGACAACCATTTTGACGAGGAAGGAATTACCAAGATTCTTCTTGAGCCTGGGAAGTACCCCGAGTGCAGTGGCTCGAGGCGATTGAATGATAATATGTAGGTTCCTTATGTACATATCACGACTGTAACTAACATAGGCGTAGATCTGATCTGAAAGCCCAAATTGCGGCAAACGCTAAAGGCAGCAATCTCATCAGGGCTTTGATGGAAGAATATTCGAAGAACATCGTTCATTTCTACATGAAGAAGATCCAAGAGAACGCCGAGGTTTCAGTCCGTGGATACCTGAAGTCTGCCTACAAAAAATACGGGTCAAAACCACTCAAGGCAAAGCAATTCTTGGATAACGGCTCTATGATGACAGTATCGATTACCATAGACGAAGATGGTTTCGGTATATTTGATTTCACGGGAACAACCTGCGAGATGCTCTCGAACATGAATGCTCCCCCAGCCATCACATACTCGGCGCTCATCTATACTCTAAGACTCCTAATTGGCTCAGACATCCCCCTAAACCAAGGCTGCCTAGCGCCGACAAAAGTCATCCTCCCTAAGGGCTGCTTCTTGAACCCCTCATCGGGACCGGCTGTCTGCTGCGGTAACACATTGACTTCTCAACGCCTGGTTGATCTTCTACTGAATGCGTTCGAAGCGTCAGCCGGATCTCAGGGCTGTATGAACTGCTTCGGTTTCTTCGGTAACTGCAAGGACGACTCAGGCGAACCTCAATCCGGATTCGGATTCGGCTACGGCGAGACTATCTGCGGTGGAAGTGGCGCAGGTCCGACCTGGCACGGAGCCAGCGCTGTCCAGATCCATATGACTAATACTAGGACCACCGATATCGAGATCATAGAGAAACGATACCCAGTCCTCGTAAACGAGTTCTCTATTCGCAAGGGCAGCGGAGGCCGTGGCAAATTCAATGGCGGGTGCGGTATTGTGAGGGACTGGCTATGTCGCTACCCACTCACATACGGTCTCATCACCGAGCGCAGGGTCCACCAGCCCTACGGCATGATGGGTGGTGAGCCCGGCGAATGCGGTGCGAATTACTGGGTGCAGAGACAGGAGGATGGTAGTGAGCGCTGGGTCAACATTGGATCTCGCGGCCAGATAAACATGAAAGAGGGAGATAGGTGCGTCATTCATACGCCTGGCGGTGGTGGTTGGGGCGTACCAGACGATGAGATTGACGTGATAAATGGAGTCAATGGAATCAACGGGACTAAGGTCGCGTATCCTCGAGCCACTGGTAGTATACATGCCTACGCGGCTGCGCAGGAGGCATCATCCTAGGTTAAGTTCATCAACTAAATGGCAGCATTACCCCTGGCTAGGGAGAATTGCTGATCTAACTAGGGGATGTTTTGTTTTTCCTACAGCATGGGCATATTTTTTAGTCGCATTTACATGAATAGCATAGTTACATTGGTTCATCTACTATCTTAACCCAACACTTTAAGCACAAACCAAACAAACAACGAGATTGTTGAAGTTGATGAAATCCTAGATAATTAGTCATCCATACGACACTAAACTCCTAAGACAGGTATTCGCAATATGCTTCAGCTTGGTCACCATAATATTAGGTCAACTCATTTCAGTATACCTAGAGGGAAGGATTATATCTTGATTAGCATTAAGGGATAACGTTATTCGATATTACTACTTTAAAACTATCAAAAATCGACCTCATCAGTGTCTAATTTTGCTCAGGCGATGACGCAGGTTTACCATAGATGAACTTGAGGCTCATAAATTGATGGAGATTCAGCACCGCCGAGGGTTATGGTATCCTCAGGCATAACTTCTTGACTCTCGATGGCATTTGGCGGGATAAATTCGGGAACTGGAGAGAGCTGGTGCTCGGCGTCATGCTCTCGCTGGCGTTTACGAATCGTGCGAATATCAATCGCCACTAAAATCCATGATAGTACAGAGAAAGATACCAGAAGACTAACGAAAGCGGCTGTGACGGCTTTTCCTTGAGCTTTTACATCTGGCGACCTATCAAGATCACGAATTTGGAACGGGTACATGACGTAGTTCAATGTCAATTTTTATGGTGATAATAATTCAGTGCCTCTACGTCAGTTTGCGTATAACTCAAAGGGCTGGAGAGAGTCGTATTGTCCGACAGAATATCCGCTTTATCGGGGGATCTAGAATATAAACCCAAAGTGGAGCTACGCGTCTTTGAGCGAACAACCATCTTGTTAAAGAATAATTCCCTTCTTCGAGACATCCACTAAGACGGTGAACACCCTTTGGAGAAGAAACTGTCTTCCATTTCCTGGGTATCGTTTTACTGCCTACCTTGATAAAAAAATGCATATTACTCAGTCAGAGTGTGGTGACTTGCACAAAGAAAAAGCTGCAATAAGGACCTTAGGTTTTGGCCATGGCTAGGTACCTACCCAAGGGTGGTGTTTTCTTGTTCTTTTCAAACTCCGTAGGTGCCAGGTACCCATAGGTACCTATGTTTTCTGGCATTACTTTTATACATGTGAAGTTATGAAGCTTGGATATCCCCACTTAAACGCGCACCTCAACGCGTCAAGACTTTTAGCGTGTGTATCCTCATCTAATGTGAGTTGAAAATTAGAAGCCTTGTATTGTATGTCACTGATCGTATTCAAGACTTAAGTCTTAGAAAGGACAAAAAGAGAGTGTATATTCTAGCGGCATGCATGTAAGTGGTGATCTTGAAGATATACTAACTTACGCTTCAGCTATATTTGCAAACCTCGACCATAGAGCGATATCAGTCCAAAAAGGGGTTGTGACGAGCTGTGGCAATCTTTGTTCGATCTACAGCTGTTAAGAGAGATGCTGCAGTCTTTGTACATCTCCCTTCAACCTAAGACTGCTTTGTAGCTTCTAGGCTACAGATCTTAGGCTACAGTTTTCTAGAAGCTCTACAAGCTTCTAGACCACCAGCCATCATGTATAAAATGCTCCCGCTTCCTGTAGACGTAGATAGCCTCTTTTCCCTCCTCAGCTTAGAATCTTCGTCTATAGAGCTATTTCTGCCGGTACCTTGGAGTCGGTTCTGATCCTAGCCGTGACAGGGGTTAGGTCAAACACCACGCTACGATTCATTACTTTCTAGGGCACTTGATTTTTTAGTTAAATCATTTTCGGATGTTCCATTACTTCCATGTTATCGTCGAGCGGCCGGAAGGATGGTGCGATTCCACCATCAGAGTCAGGTTGCCTAGTAGGCCAATAAGAGTATTTCTATGGGATCGTATAACAACTATAGCTGTTGATACATGTTAATCTGGTTAACCTTTTATGAAGGCTCACCCCCCGTAAGTCATATCAAGCATGGGCTGCATCCTATGATTGGCTCTATTATGGTCTTCGTCCAACCAACTGCAACCATCTGGCACCTCGTAAATCTCCCCTCTAAAAGCCTCGATGGATTTCCCCCGCTTTGGTAAAGTGAGGCAACAACAAAAATCAATTGAAATGTTTCCTTCGATCTTGCTCGAAAACTAAGAATAAAAGAAACGGATACCCAAACCGAGGATCTTACCACATGCCGTGATGGATGCGTTGGCGGCTTTAGGCCTCGTCGGCAATGTTATCACCTTCGTGGATTTTAGCTGGAAGCTAATAGTCAATGCCCATGAAATCTACGAATCGACATCGGACACAAGCAACGACAACTACAGCCTCGAGGTTCTAGCATCAGATATCGCTAAACTCAGCAGTAACATCATTACTAACGCCGCTACTCCAGATAACCTTGTAGAGTTATCAGCACAGTGTCATAAACTAGCAGATGATCTCCTGGGAATAATCCAAACCCTAAAAAGGAAGAAAAAACATATAAGATGGAATAGTTTTGTGATAGCTGTTAAGGAGGTATGGAAACAAGAAAAGATCGATAAGTTAGTTGCACGGCTCCAACAACTGCAGGGTCAGGTCATGGTGCAAATCCAATTTACTTTATATTGTGAGCTAGTCGCCAAGTACCTAAGGAATTTAGACAGTAGCTAATAGTTCTTTCAGGGACAAACAATCTTCTGTCTTCAATGAATTTGCGAAGATGGAGGAGATGAATAAAAGGTTTCATGTGGAAAGAAACCAGATACTCTTCGAACTAAGAGATGATATTCTGAATGAGTTGTCACGAACCTACAGTTCGAAGGAATAACAAACCCTTTGTGGAGACGCCGCGAACCAATCACGGATAAACCACGGAATTTCCTGATCTAAGTT
>MU385964.1:0-14076 GCA_022497145.1 Rostrohypoxylon terebratum
TAACCCTAACCCTAACCCTAACCCTAACCCTAACCCTAACCCTAACCCTAACCCTAACCCTAACCCTAACCCTAACCCTAACCCTAACCCTAACCTCCCCAACCTAGGGGCTACTCAACAATAGTAGGCAATGAGGTGACCATAGCGGTATTTTTTTCAACGAATACAGGATCTACGATTATGCACTAGAATCGGTAGTCTCGATTGAATTCATACTGAGTCTGTGACTCGCATTCGTATCCGATCGTCGGCTGTACACCAGTATTAGGGGTATCATCGGCGCCCATTGTTAGAGCTGACAATGTGCAGACAGTGTGTCCGGGTCTGCCACGTTGAAAGCCATGGATGTGCATAACAATAAGACAGCTCGTCACATTGGGTGGCCGTAAATTCGATCTACCAGTGCGCAAATGGTGCACCATCATATGGCCGTGTAATAATACGTCAACAATCCCCATATATGGTGAGCGAGACATTCGGTATCTGAGTTTCCAGATTCATAAGTTGAGCTGTTGGAGACTGAACAATATTGGCATTTAATGGTAAGAGTGATAGATAACCAAGGGAGAACCAATGAAAGATTGGTGGTCCTTTAGCTGATGCGTGGCCAACAATCGAAGGCTCGAAGCATCGGCTACTAGCATCCATGGATGTTAGCATGCTGGAATTAACTGCCCGGTAGGTACCTCTATGGCCTAACCTTACCTTACCTAGTAGGACCTAGGTCCTAGGTAATACTGGTAGCTAACTGTTAGAGTGCAGGTAGTCAAACCACTAGAAGAGCGCGTCGTAAAGTGGGGGTTTCTATGTGGATACTGGCCACGTGCCACCAAGTGCTGCCATGCGCCACCGCCTTGCGCACGGGCCACACCGCCTGCTGGCGGCAGATGACTACTACTACTTCTACCGTAGATTAGATCTTAGCTTAGAACCTACTTAATACAACATCACGTCTACAACTAGTTCCACCAGGCACCTCATGCAACACATATGAAGTAGTGCTACGGGACACCGTAGACCGACCGACTGCAACGCACATCTACAACACGACATTCGACAAACCATAAGGTTCCGAAAGACCAACACGTACCTAGTACTAGGTGTTCAGATTGCTAAAGTTTTGGAAATCCAAAATACTGGGCTAGAAGTCTATTTCAGATGCATCAGGGCTCCTTCCGCCCTAAATATTAGGAAGGCTGGAAGGCTGGAAGGTTGGTTTTGTGGGTACTTAGGCCCTAGGGACCCGATAACTACATAATTTTGAGGCTTTTTACCATCTCAAGACTCACACTCTTGGAACTGACCTACGTCCTAGGTGCTCGAATACGAGACATAAACATTGCTGAATAGCGGGTTGAACAAATTGCTCAATTGAACCAACATGGAAGATTCTGAATTGGTCCGCCATCTTCGAACTGCCGTCCGCTCGCAAGCTCACATGGGCTTGGTGGAATCAGTCCTCCCAACGCTCATCAACTGTATCTCGGATATAGGAGAGGCGCTAAGAAGCTCGCATCACGTTTCGCTAGCCGGCAGTGCGAATGCGTTCGGCGATGACCAGTTAAATGTAGATGTGCTAGCTGAGAACAACATCCGAACCGCCATTTCGCAATGCCCATTCGTGACTACCGCTAGTAGCGAAGAGGATCCGGTAGAACGAAACGTTCAACATCAACAAAGACCTGCTACTAGCGTTCCCGAAGAGCAATATACGGTCGCCTTTGACCCTTTAGATGGTAGCTCCATCATAGCGCCGAATTGGACAGTCGGGACTATTATCGGTATCTGGGAAGGGGAAACGGCGCTCAACCAGCCCCCGGCACGCAAACAGGTAGCCGCTATGCTAGGTGTCTACGGCCCGCGCACCACGGTTATCATCGCGCTCCGAACTCCTGGCTCGGAGCCGACTTGCCTTGAAATAGGTATCGGCGAGGGTGGAGTACGCAACTGCGAGATTATTCGGTCTGCTGTTCGATTGGAGGAATCTCCGTCCAAGACCCGTTACTTCGCTCCTGCGAATCTCCGTGCAGCGGCAGACGACGATAAATACATGAGTCTAATCTCTCACTTCATTCAGAAAAAGTATACTCTGCGATATAGCGGCGGACTTGTCCCAGACGTAGTTCACTCGTTAGTGAAGGGACATGGTATCTACATCTCTCCTGTCACCGCAGCTAGCAAGGCGAAGCTGAGACGTCTGTATGAGCTATTCCCCCTCGCATTGATCGTCGAGTGCGCTGGGGGGGAGGCGATCGACCCCGCCGATGGTACGTACATACTAGATAAGGAATTGACAGACCTGAACCAAACTGCAGGGTTAGTCTGTGGAACGGCGGATGAGGTTGATCTGGTAAAGAAGATGCTTGTCGATTGATTCAAGGTACTTTGGCAGAGTCGTTAGGTAGCTGCACCGGATAGACAAACGGTAGGCCTCGTAAGACTTCTACAAATTAATCGATTATATTAGACTAGACGGCTAAGTAGCATGTGGCTACTAGGTACTCAGGTGCCTAGATACTTAAATGAACACCCTGAGAAACTCGACTAGGGCTATAATAGCCATGGCCTGTCCGTAAGGCATGCTTGTTATGGGAATGTCCTTATAGTGTTGTAATGTATGTCCCATTCCCGTGCCGAAAGATGTATTTAGGAGTTCGCCGTCCGCGTCGATGTTGTCTAAGACAGCCTGTATCGCCTTAAGGGCTACAGCTTCGTACTCCTTTCCGATGTACTTCTTCCTTTGCGCTTTCAAGATCCCGAAGGCGAAGCCCGCGGTCGCACTAGATTCAACGTAAGAGCCTTCCTCCTCTGGTTGGTCCAAGAGTGTGCGCCAAAGGCCCGAGGGCGTTTGCAGTGGTTTGAGAGCTTCGCATTGGGCATTCAACGTGTCTAGGAGATGTGTTCGGATCGGGTCGTTAGCGGGTAGGTCTAGCAGTTCCAGGAATTCGGGGATGACGATCGTCAACCACGCATTTCCTCTCGCCCATAGAGCGTTTGCGAAGTTATGCCCTCCCTCGTGAAACGTCCAGCCGTGGAAGAACAACCCCGATTTCGTATCGAATAAGTACTTGATGTGGATCAGAAATTGTCTCTTCGCTTCATCAACGTAGTGAGGCCTATTCAGCAATTTCCCGATCTTGGCTAGAGGCATAACAGTCATCATGAGGGTGTCGTCCCATAACTGCTGGTCGTTGACTTCCAAGTATGTGATGTGTTGCATGCCACCGTACTTGGTCCTTTCTAGATCGTGGTAGGCCCATTCTGCCCAGCTGTCGAGCCAAGGAAGATAGATTTGGTTACCCGTCTTCTCGTATACGTAGGCTAAGGTTAGGAATACCGCCATGGTGTTGATGTTCTTTGTGGTGCCGCCGGCGGCGAATCGGTTCGCGAACCAGTCTTCGATTATCTTTAGATACTTCTCGTCCCCTGTGAGCGAGTAGTAAGCCCAGATTCCGTTGAGACCGATTCCGTGAGTCCACTCCCAATCGTTCCACCCTTTCGTGTCGATCACGCGGCCGTCGGCGAGCGTCATCAGGAATTCTCCCGTCTTGTCTTTGATGTTCACGAGCCCATCGATGAGGAGCTGGATTTTGGCGTGAACATCGCCAGATTTGATGCCGTGGAGTTCCGCCGGCATCTTGGACAGGAATAAGCAACTCTCCTAGATTTCTATACGCCTGATGTGGCGCGCAATTCGACAGGCACGTTTGGGAGACGAAACCTGAGACCGCTATATTGAACGGAGCGACGATGATATGCCTTGTTTCAACAGCCGATGGATCAACAAATACTCTTTATACGATATCATGCGAAACCTCCAATTCGGCTCGCCATCGATGGATATGATCGGCTTTTCAAACTATCAAGGACATGAATAAGAATAAGGTGAGATCAATATAGAAATTCGAATTCCCCTCGTGAGGAGTCGCTGACTCCACATTGCGCGTAGTTCCTGGTAGCGTCTCAAGCGTCCCCGGCCGTCGGGGTATTACATCGCTTCGGCCCCCACCCTCTTTAGACTCATCGTCGGATCTCAGGGATCTCGTCCCACGTGACAAGAAACTCGTCACTTGAGTACCTGCATTTATGGATTGGAGTATGCGCTGTGAGAAGGCGGACTGCCCTTGGACGGTGCGGGCGCAGCTGAGCTTCGATGGAAAATTTGGGACCGACCTTGTCTTGGCTTGGCGACGACTTCGGCTCATCCAGCGCCGAGACTAGCTCTCTGAGGGGAAGACCCCGGTATTCCTAGGCTCGTCTCGTCCGAAAAAGTTGGAGTGTCGTTTAGAGCAGCAGGATTTTCGGATTCGGCATACCCATAGTCAGATTATGGTCCTGGGGTTTCTCCCCCATCCCCCAGGTTTTGGAGAACTAACCCCAGAGACCCCCGGACTGCCCAGATTGCCCAAATTCTTTGCTATGTAATAGCGCAGCACTAAAATAGGCACCATTTCCTCGTTGAATATGGTGGACTGATAATATCTGAGATGATTCGTCGGGCAATGCTCATTTGTGCGTACGTCGCGCCCCACACCCGTGCTAATCCGACGAGGTGGTTCTCGACCCCGACTAAGGTAGGCGAATGAGCACTCGCAGCATGGCCGGACGTCTGACCCCTTGTCGAATAGCTCGCTTGCGGCGTTGCGACGTCTTGACAAGACAGGCTTGCTCGCGCGAGAGGGTCGGGGGGAAGTGGTGCGAGACGTGAATAAAAATGGTCACTATCCCGACTCTAGATTTCACCTCGTCTCAAGTCAACTTCCACCCTCCGTTACCCCGTGTCGTCTTTTTTCGTGGCGCGCATACCCGCTGCTGCAGAGCCTGCTGAACAATTTCGCTCTCCCATGTCGTCGATAGAAGTCCCGGATCCGGACATGGTCCGACCCACGTCGCCTCATCACGACGATGATGCGAAGAGGTACTCGATGGCGGAGGTAGAGAGGGCGCGCTCGGCGGCCGACGACGTCGACGAAAAGGGGGAGAGGGAAGACTATGGAAAGATTGACCAAGAAGTCGCCAAATACTCCTCGTCTGCTCGGATTGAAATATCTCCCGAAGAAAATGACAGACTCCGTAAACTAATCGACAAGCGCGTCCTGGTGGTCATGATCTTGACGTATTTCCTTCAGGCTATCGACAAAGGCACATTGTCGTTCTCTTCGATCATGGGTCTGCCGAAAGATACGGGCATGCTCACCCCCGAGGGAAAAGTCGGCCAAAACTTTTCGTGGTTGACGACTTGTATTTACATTACCATACTCGTTGTCGAGTACCCGCAGGTGAGGCTCGGGTCTTGTTTTGCTCCGAATCGCTACTCTGACATGATAGTGGAAGCGATATGCTAACGGTATGAGAACTGCAGAACTACATAATCTCCCGGGTTCCCGTTGCCAAGTACCTCAGCTTCTCGATCATCGCTTGGGGTACTACTCTGGCCTGCCATGCAGCCTGCAAGAACTTTGTTGGGCTCGTGGTCGTTCGTACGCTGCTTGGACTTTTCGAGTCGGCCTGCCAGCCTGCGTTTGTGATCCTATCGGCCATGTGGTATAAACGTGAGGAGCAGGCCTCGAGGGTCACTTACTGGTATATGATGAACGGTGCTCAGCAGATCGTCGGCGGACTTCTCGCCTACTGCTTTACCTTGATCACGGGCGGCCCTCTCAAGTCGTGGCAGTGGCTTTTTATGGCCTACGGGATAATCTCCGCTATCTTCGGAGTATTTGTTCTTTGGTGGATGCCCGATTCTCCCATGCGCGCCAAGTGCTTCACAGAAGAGGACAAGCGTCTGATGGTAGAACGCGTGCGAGAAAATCAGACCGGTCTGCAAAACCGCGTCTTTAAGAGAGAGCAGGTTTGGGACGCCCTGACCGATCCTCAAACCTGGTGTTACGCTGGTATCCAGTTCACTACAACTCTTCCGACCAGCGGCCTCGGTGCTTTCGCGAACTTGATTATCTCAGGTAATCTTGGGTTTTCTAATCTCCAGACCCAGCTCCTAGCCATGGTTCTCGGCTTCTACATCATTATCGTGCTGCTGGGGTCGGTTTGGTTAGTGAAGAGATTCAACCAAAACATTCTGACCATGCTAGGCTTTATTATACCGTGAGTGATGTCAAGCCGTCCCGGGTCCTTGCAAAGATAATGCGGTCCGTACTAATACTGTTCCTCTAGGTCGTTTATCGGGACCATTCTACTGATGACTATTCCCAACCATACCTTCGCCCAACACGTAGGGTTACTCATCGCCTACTACATCACGTTGTCTTTTTGGGCTGCGCAAACGCTTGGTCTCTCCATGATGTCTCGAAACGTCGGCGGGCAGACCAAGAAGAGCGTTGTAGTAGCGACGAATTTTGTCTTCTGGTCTGCCGGCAATGCCATCGGTCCTCAAGTTTTCCTCTCCCGGGATGCACCGAAATATTTCACAGCCTTTTCAACCCATCTCGGTTGCTACTCCCTCCTCGTTGTAATTCTAGTGTTCTTCCGGTTTTACCTCGTCAGGCAGAACAAGAAGCGAGATCAGTTGGCAGCAGCGGGCGTCAGTGAGGCTCGTGACGAAAGGCTAGCACACGCTTTTGAGGACTTGACGGATAGGGAGAATCCCAATTTTAGATACGTGTACTAGAGTGGCGGGCCTGGGTTGTGGAGAAGGGAGAGAGGAATATCAGGAATATCTCCTGAATCGTCGGTCGGCTTAGGAGGTTAATACTGTATGTACCTGAAGACGCTTGGACACGGATTCCGATTCCACTATAAGGAGGATTAAATACTACTTTGACGTATCCGTACCCGTATTTTGTAATGTGAATGCGAAATGTAGATAAATATGATATGACGTCCACCTATCGATGCTGCACCCAAGTATGTAATAGTAGATTCTTGATAAAGGTAGTAGGTATACTACCTAGGTAGTAGGTACTTTGTGGAGGAAAGGAAATTCACGTACCTACATAGTACCTACCTATGTAGGTATGCCTGGTATGGAGTATTCCATAGTTCCAAGTTGTTTTACTACAGTGTATGACTAAAATACATAATACCTACATATACCTAGTTATTTGGTACATATCCCTCAAAGCCATACACTATCTGGCATATCTGCATGGTTAGACCGGGGACCCGCCTTCAACCGGGGCTAGGTGGTGTACTAATACAGCTACTGCTAGCTACCTTGAAATTTCACGGCGAAGCTTTCCAAAGCTTCAATCCTACCCACTCTTTATCATCCCAAGCCTCAAGGTCAAACGTACGCCGTTCTTTCGTCTCGCTCAGTTTCATTACACGAAAAACCTAGATTCCCAGCTTTACTTTCTGCCGGAGCACTGAGATTTTTCGAATCGCGCATTATTATCACGTCCGTACGTCGTTGATTTATTTTGCTCTTCAAGAGGCGATCCTCAAGATACTACTCGCTCGAGGTAATTCGAGATAATTCAAGATACCTATAATAGTTCAAGGAATCATCACCGAGATGGATTATCGATCGCCTTCCCGAGATCGCTACGAGTCCCGGTCTCCCACACCTAGATCGCGTTACTCACGCTCCCCCTCCACGACGCGCCGCCGCCGCTCTCCCACCGGATCACCAACTCCTGTTTCTCGTCGTAATGGCAGGCTTCGTAGTGAGAGTAGGAGTCCGAGTCGTGGGCGAGATGACAGGGGTCGGAGTCAGAGTCCGTTGAGAGGAAGCACTAAGGTCAGTCAATATTTTCCCTATATATATCTATGCAATCTTTATGCAACTCCGTCATCGCGCATATATACCAACCCACCTCCCATCGTCTGCACACGCGTGCTAATTTTAGGTGTTTCGCATTCAGATCGTGGTCGAGAAGTTGACCAAGACTATCAACGAAGAACACCTACATGAGATATTTGGCCAGTACGGTCCTATCCGAGACTTGGATATGCCTATGAATAGATGTGAGTCCTGTATCCCTGCTATAATAGTATAATACAATTTTAATAATTGACAAATTTGTCCTCTTTTTAGTTAACACGAATCGCGGCACCGCGTATATTCTCTACATCCACGAAGCGGACGCTGAGGCCGCTATCGCTCACATGCACGAAGCTGTCTTGGACGGTACGGTGATCAACGTGTCTATCGTGCTTCCCCGACGCAAGTTTTCGCCTTCTCCCCCAACTGCGACCCGCGGTGCCAACATCGATCCTCGACATGCTGCCCCGGGACCTAGGGTTAGCGGCAGAGTCGGCGTCGGCAGCTCTGCGAGCGGTGGAAGATCGGCAGGCTTCGGCGGTGGAAGACAGCCGCGTTCTCCCCGCTACGGACGCTCCGGCCGCGATAACTTCGATACTTACCGCCCGCGTTCCTACTCTAGATCGCGGTCGCCTCCGCACCGTCGCAACCGAAGCCCGTCAGGCTCGTATGCCTCTAGATCGCGATCTCCTCCGCGACGACGAGGCGGTAGGAAGGAGAGCTACAATGGCCACGACGATGATCGAAGACGTAGCCCTAGCTATGACAGTCTTCGCGGGCGCAGCCGTTCCCGCAGCCGTGGAAGAGGATACCGTTAGATTAGGACAGTCATGACCATGTCGCGAGTCGAGAACGCTTGTCGATCACGGTGTACCGAGAGATAAAAAAAAAAGGAGCTTCTGATATATTGTTGGGGATGAGGCAATCCGCAATCCGCAACGAAATGCGGGCTACTAATGTGGTAGTAGTATGTTTGCTCCATCTTATTATGCTTCTACGGGGCGGTTGCTCATGATCGATTTAGCAACTATCCATTAAAATCATTGGCAATCACACTGCGCTCGTACGCGTAGACGATACCCTCGAATGGTTATCAGCTGAGTTCTTTTCACACATTCCTCAGTTGAAATGTTAAAAAGTTTGCCCGGTGCCTGTTTATCAATCATACCCTGTTCATTTTGTCCTATTTGTCTGCGCCGCCCAGGTCCTCGTAGAATCAACGTGAAATCCCACGCTTTTGTCACAAGCTCCACGTCGGCTTCATCGCTGTTCCAACCTCGAGATTTGCACTTCCAATTACAGAATTGCAGGCTTTTATTATTGATTATTAATCCTTCTTTGTGTTCCATGATCGGTCAGGATCCAGATCGCTTATTGCTGATTAATTCAGCCCATTTGTCATCCGCGCTATACTTCAGACTACTAAGACTAGTACTAATACTCGCAGCTACCTGCATAGGCCATATGTCTCGAAATCCTATATATACGAGCTCTGTGCGACTACCGCCATGAGAATCATAGGCAGATTTAGTTTCTCGGCTGTATCAGCCGTATCAGCTGTATAGACGCATACCCCTTACATATCAGTCCTCAAGGCAGATCAAGGCGCCGCATTGCCGAGAACGATGTCACCGCCAACTCGCCTTCCAGCCCCCAGGCGCATCACTGCCTCGAATCTTCCCCTTGCCGAATCGATCACGGCGAAGCCGCACTCCGAACCCGGCGTAGAGGTGCTCGTGGACAGTCTCAGTCCCGATCCCATCTTGGGAGGTGCCTTGATGAGAGCACGAGTGGCATCTAGCAAGAAGTTTCCGGTTAGCAACGACCAGTGAGTCACTTTCCGTGTTTCTCGTCCTTAAATTAGACTTCCATTTATAAGGGGCCGCGATTTTGCATAGATGAGAGCTGACAGATATCGCAGTGGCAATTTAGCTCTGGATGACGTCCCAGGCATGGGAATCGTGTGTACGTGAATTTCCGGCTTCGTATTTGATTGCTCTTTTAGACTTCAACTTCCAAGGTGTCGGAGAGGTTACCTATTCCGGCATTTCCAGATGTCCTCGCATTTTGTGATAACTCTTAAGATCCATGCTCCACATCTAATATTTCCCACAATGGCAAAAGCTGACCGAAGTGTTTGTTATAGTGCCAGGTGGTTTGAACATGTACTACCTCGACATTGCCCCAAATTCTGAGGGCGTGATGCACCGTACGACCTCTACCGATTACCTCGTTGTGCTCGCTGGGACCTTGAGCCTCTTGACCCCACCTGGGCCTTTTGACGTGATCGACGGAAAAGCCACATACGGTGAGCCTATCGAGACGCTTTGCAATCCGGGAGACGTGGTGCACCAGCGAGGAATCGCACATGCGTAAGTTCTACGAGGAGCAAACTATCTGTTCCGTCCCTGTGTTCCTCAATTTTGAGGTGCATACGAAATATAGTCGGATTCTAACAAATGGTACATATAGCCTATCGAACCGTAGCAGTGAATGGGTCTGCGTGATAGCCGTTGTACTGGCCTCGGAACCCAATCGTATACCGATTGTGGGGTCCGGTCCGGCAGGGCAATTAAAGACCATGACCTTAGAAGACGTATGGCTTCAATAAGCGAGCCAGCCTACAGCGCCGCCTCGGGAGTCATCTGTCATATACTCATTGTACATGGATGATCTTAGGTCTTTACTGACAAGGCTATCCATCGCGTTTAGCTTCGGCTACACGAGGCTCGGTAGACGCGAAGTCCTCAACATATAGGGCTGGTGCGAGCCTCACAATCGATCATTGCCTCACAACTTCATCACACTCGCGAGTTTGGCCTTGCTGGCTACGCTAAATTCCCGAAACCTATAACCATAGCCTTGTCGAATATTAAAAATCGAAGTCTTCGTTTCGAAATCCTATATTATATTTTTACACCTTACCTCTCGTGATTCAAAGTAATTCGCATTGCCAATTGCCAAGTTAATTTGTGCCACTGAGAAGTTCATGTCGAATAATATCGCGCTGAATATCTACATTGAGGTTACAGGCTCACGAAGTGACCTTTTGGACGTGTGTCAGACTTGACTCGACTACGAGGTGGCCTAATCCGTGTGTAATATTCGAATGATATCGAATAGCATCGAGTTTGCGTGCATCAGAGTCGTTTGTTCACCCGTTACCTTGTACAATTAATTTATGATGAGCGACAATGTTGGATTTAGAGGCGTGTACTCTACCTTCTATAAGGAGGGCGTGAGATGATGAAAGCGGGCATGCCCTTCGGGAACTGTCCACATCCTAAGCTTGTCGGAATGACTTCACACGTTCGTTCATCCTTCTTCCCAAAAAGGAGAATATACATGGCCACGAAGCTTAGTCTGATGGGGGCGCAGATCGAGGCATCGCAGATTGAACCAGATTAAACGGTTGATGTAGGACGTGTTGGTTTGGTGCTCTTTGTAGAGCAAACATGGATGGTAGCCTATTTCTCAGGAGAGGCTGTTCACGACAGCTTCCAGGTACAGTAGGATGAATCCTCGAGGGACGAGCCGAACCGCCCATACAGCTCGCTCCTTAATCCGTGCCTCTAAAGATTCCTTCTGCGGCAGGAGTGCTTCTACGAACCCCGAAATATATAATGGTCGTGTGGGAAGCATGTCTAGACGAATTTGCTACAGCCATAAACACGGCAACTTCGATATTCCAGAGTCTTAAGATAACAGAGACAAGAAATACCACACATAGACTCCTACGAGTGACGTCAACTGTGACGAGATGCCGCGACACCCTGCGTTAACTTTTTTCTCGGCCCCACCATCAGTGCCGGTCTTATATGCTAATAACGATAAAATAAGACAGCACGATCACTACGGGATTAATCATGAATCGTATCCTTTAGAATCATCTAAGATAGGACTACCACATATCTCGTTTCCAGACCCACCCCGTCCCCCAACTCCAGGACCACCTCCACGGCCACCCCCAATCCCTCCCCGTCCACCGGTCCCAACGCCGCCGCCTAGCCCAGTTTCTTCAGCGGAAACGGATCTACTTAGAGAACTAGTGGCTAAGCAACTATCTATAATCGCGATTCGGCTTGTCGTCAACTGGCTCGCTCTTGGCGTCCCAGTATCACTTCCCCATCCTCCTCGCCCGCCAACTCCAGGACCCAGGTCGGTACCACACTTCCTTACTAATTTAACGAGAGAAAGTCTTTCTGAAACATGGCTTGGGCTCTTACGTACTTTCTACGGAGTACCTTGGCCAACTCACCGAGAAATTGGTACCTACCAAGCAATTACTTGAGCATCAGCTAACTCCGCATCGTGTCGCAGACCAGGGCCTGTAGGTCCTAGACCGGATGTACCCACCCCACCGCCTAGCCCGCGTAGATCTGCGGAAGGCCTGGTTAACGAGACGACGCCGTGTGACAAGAATCTCGAAATTGGCTACCTTGACGAGGCTCTTTCTAGGCGACTACTAAGCGAACACCTGGCTTTTAGATGGGATGTCTTCGTGCCCCTTAAGCTGACGACGTCATGTGATTCGAGCAAAGGTACAGATGCCGATAGTCAAGACGATATATACGATGATAAGCTTACCAACTATTCAGATGATCGAGGTGAAACGAGGTTGCATACTATCGCCTACGGCATTGCGCCCCGGGGCGAATCAGGTCCCGGTGCGTCAAACCTCGGTTCCTCCAGCGTGGGCAAGTCATCATGCTCCAAGTTGTCCACACATGCTGGCGCTGGAATGATCAGGAATGACCCAAGTTTATTACGAGCGTCATCGCTAAAGCAGCTCTCGAAAGATCGTCCTGATTTGTCGGACGCCGGCCGGGGTCTGTCGCTATTACTCGTGCGGCCGGTAGCCTCGGAAATACATTCTAACCCGGCGTCATCAATATCTGCATGCACAGGTACGCTCGATCGGCGCCTGGATGTAGCTTACGGGATGCCTTCTAACCACCAAGATACTTGCCCACTGTGCGGGAGATCGTCCTCTCGAAATTCACCGAACCGGGTTATAGAGACAGCTCGACTAGCAGGTCCAAGTCTTCTAGGCTCCGAGGCCTCAGGCATGGTTCTCGACGCGGCAGGCACACAGCTCGTAGGCTCGTTAGAGCCATCATGTTGCGCCGTTTATTGATAGGGATGCCGGCGAATCATACGGCCGAACATTCTTCAACACATACGATTGGCGGCAATACAAGCTGACTCCAGGTTGCACCGCATGTAAGGCAGTGCCCCTACGCCGGTCCCTTGCGGCGGGCTGCTATTGTTCTGTCCTATCACCTGACTTTCGATTTCGCTATTTCCGTTTCCCTCATTCCTCTTTTGTCTATAGAACTTGAGGCGTTTGCCATTAGATTTACACGGGAGCAGTCCCGTTTTCATTTTCCTTTCCTTTGAGTTTATTTTATCCTTTTATCCTCTTCAGTTCGGTTCCTTCTTCGATCTCTGCTCACTCATTGGTCAGCGTCATTGGTTGTCATTTGAATAGAATTACTAGATCCAGGAGCATCCTTCCTCGCGGAAGGCCCCCCTTTTCTGAGTGGGGACGGGAGAAAAGGGGGAGTGGAGAACGGGGTTATTGTTGTTGATGGATTGCATTCCTATTGAATTTGCGCACCTCTATGCCATTTCTAAGACGGTTCGCGGCATTTGACTGCATTGCTTGCACAAGATGCATGCATGTTGACAAGACGGCTGTTTTCCAATGATAGACGGGTGAGGTATTATAAATGGAAAGAAGATTGGAGACATCTATGTTAGGCGGATACAAGACCGGTTTTAATTCTTCGTGGGGCATTCCTTCATATACAACTAACGTGGGGGCCGTCGATCTTTTTATCCACCCTAAAGAAAAACAACCAATCGGACACTCATTTTTTAGATAGTTAGGTACCTAGGTCCTACTTACCTTTTACCTATACACGCAGACTGGATCTGACTGCTTCCATATCTTCTTATAAGGTTAGGTGCTCCTTCTGATGCTGCATTCGTGTGTTTTTACTAGAAGAGGCAACGGCTGCGATAGAAGTTTGGAACGAAGAGCGGCAGGAAGACGACAATAAGCAAGTGCATATGTAGATAGGTAATACTAGGTACGTAAGTACTCAGTTTCTTTCTTTCTTTAAGTTCTTTCTTGCTTTCTTTCCTTTTTTTTTTTTTTTTTACACTTCGCCGACTAAAATCTAGGTCACCTATTTAGATGCTCCAGCTCATAAGGAGAGGAAGGAAAAGGGGGGGGGGGGGGACATCGTCGTTTTCTGTCTAAAAAGAAAAGCCAATTGCCGGTGTGGATCACATCAGACCGCGTTCGGCAATCTGTAACGGGGGCGAACAATCAGATACCAAGTGGCGAT